>WOXC01005944.1:0-74761 GCA_011680675.1 Gymnobelideus leadbeateri | reverse complement strand
AGAGCTCCAACCTCTTCCCTCTTCAACCCATCCTCTGCCCAGTGGCCAAACTGATATTCCCCAAATAAAAATATGTTGTTATCACTCCCATACTGGGGAAACAAAATAAAACTTCACTGTGTTCCTACTGCTTCGAAGATAAAGGAAAAAATAATAAGACTAGCATAAAAAGTTCTCCCAGTTGTACTGTGTTATTACTTCCTTTCAGATGTTCCCTCTTCCAGTTGAAATAGCCAACTAGCCAGTCTCCATATATAGCATTCTAACTCTTGGCTCACTAAGACCTTCCGTGTCTGGGATCTCCTTATCTCTTCTTCAAATCTCTAACCTCCTTCAGGATTCAGCCTTTGAAGCTGTCACCTCCCATGTCCACCCCTTTCCTGATCCCCAGGAGCTGAGTCCTCTTTCTCTTCAGCCAGTCAACAAGGATTTATGAAGTAATTCTCTATGTGTCAGTTATTAAGTACTAAATTTTTCACTAAAGCAAAAACACAGTCTCTCTTGCTTTGAATTTTTTTGCATATATTTTGTGAGATGGAACATGGTATAGTAAACAGAGACATGATCTTGAATCAGGAAGATGTAAGTTCAAGTCTCCTCCCTGCCACTGATTGTGTAATCCTGGATAGGTCACTTATGATTCAGTTTCCTGGGGAATTCTTTAAGACCTAAACTGCAGAATAACAAATCTGGCACTGGTGCCATCATCAGGAATTCCTAACTCCATTAAAATCATAGATGAAACTTGAACATCACTAAGAATAACAAGTTTGTATTTATTACCTGAATACGTGTTAATATTTCTCTCACAAAAAAGCAGGGACTCTTTCATTTTTGTCTTTGTAACCCCACTGCCTAGCAAAAGTAAGTATTGGCTTTTTTCAATGAGGCTTTGCTAGCATGAGCCTATCTGAGATCTTTACTTACCCTCATTTAATAGAGCTTGCTTCCTTTAAATTTGTAAAATTCCTTTACATTTGTATATTTTTCATTCTCTGCAAATATAAGCTTCCTGGGGGTAAGGGCTGTTCCTCATTTTTATGGACATTGTATGCCCCAAACCTAGGATGTTGCTTTGCACGTAGCAGATGCTAAAACACTATTTGTTGCTTTGGGGAAATTAAAGCTTGGGAAGGTTTAGGGATTTGCAAGAGGTCAGTACTGAGAATTAAAATCAGGTTTGATAACTCTGAGACCAGGACTTTGTACAACCTTTTATATTTCCTGAGGGATTTGTTTCTTGGAGTATTCTGCATGAAAATAGTAGAAACCTTCATGCAGCAGAAATAAACACATCCACAGATACATAGATGAAGGCAGAATTGAGTGCATCCTATTTTGGAGGTTTGGGATGGACATATATAGTAGTAATCTTAAAGTCCTATTTTCCCAAACTTTCTAAGGGATCAAGCAATCAGTTACTGTTGATTTAAAACTGTACAGGCCCATTTAACATGTACTATTCTCATGACCCAAAACCTCTAGTCTACTCACTATGCTTTTATTCTTACCACTAGAAGATAATATCCATTTTCCCCATCCTTCTTTTTCCCCTGAAGTTTTACAAACAGGAATTCCTTAGAGGCCATGGGGTAATCACATAATACAATGAAAAAAAAAATAGAAATCCCTATATTCTAATCCTAATTCTATCATTTGCCATCTAGGTGAGATTGGAAAAATCACTTCACCCTTTTTCATTCAGTTTCTTCATCTGTAGAAAGGGATTTATGAAGTGCTAGCACAATGGAATTGGAAATGATTTGTAGATGTCACCTAACCCAGCCCATACATTCTATGTCCAATATCCCCAACAAGTAATCACCCTGCCTTCAATGGAAAAGAACTTCAAAGGGAGTCAGTTCTGTTTCTGAGCTTTCTTGGCCTGAGCTACCGTATGCCTCTCGGTAATTTACACATGTTATTCCTAGTTCTGCTCTCTTGTGCTTTTTTCTTTGCCTAACTCTAAACCCTTCAAATAAGCTTCTTCGCCTTTGGTTCCCTACTCTGACACACTGATACCAGTACCTTTTTAGAGATTAGGAAGCAAGAAAAAAGGGAAGATTCATGGAGCTGAGCACTTGCAAGCAATCTCAGTCTGAAACCCTTATTTTGATGATGAGGAAACTGATACCAAGCTGACCCAGAGTCACAGGAGGGAGCAGAGGAGAAGCTGGTACATAGACTCACCAGCCAATAGATGATATAAAACAATACTATTAAGGTACTTGCCGTGATGATCCATGGGAGGGCCAGTCATCTGAACACATGTGAAGCAGACCTTTAGGAAATAGTGTCCAGCAGTATGTAAGCTCCTTGAGGATAGAGATTAGCTCACTTTTGTCTTTGCCCCTCCTGTATCTGGCATAGCACCCAGTGCATGTTGGGTACCTAATAAAGGCTCATTTGCTTGCATCAGATTCTTAGAGGAAGTGAATCAGAGCATCAGGCCAACCTTCCAACACCCTCGATTTGACTTACTATGTCTCAATCATTTGGCTGTTCCTAGATTCACAGGAAGTAAGATTCTATTTCATTTTATTGCCTGACTCCAGAACGAGGCTGGTCCTCATTAAATGTCTCTTTCTATGCTCAACAGCTTCCAGACAAGAAGGCATCTTGGACAAATCTCAAGACAAGAGAAAGTGGGTCTCCTCGTTCAAGATGTCGTCATATATACAACCCTTTCCTTGATGTAACCCTTTATTACACACGGGCCTGTTGGTAGATTCATGTTTCCATCAGAATGACTGACAGGCCCTTTTTCCCTACCATGGCTTTTCTCATGTCCATTTTTCCCCTGGGTTTTCAGTTTAGACTGGCAGCTGTCCCTGGTTCTGCCTGGAAATAAAGCATTTGTTAAAATGTCTGTGATGTGGTGGCTCTGTTAGAAAGCTCTTCTCCCTGTGCTACTTATTACCGTCCAAAAACTGACTAAAGAAGTCAATCTCTTGAAGCTATTGTACTCTCTGAAAAAGCAGAGCTTTGTTACAGGCTAGATAAGATAAACCTGGAAAGAAGAGCACTGGTTTGGCCAGATGAGATATGGGGACAGGAAATGCATAACCTTTCTTAAAAATCTTCCTGCTTAAAAATCCTCTCCTGCTTCTAATACAGTGATTCAGAAGTGCAGGATCTGAAGAAGGCACAATCACACAATAAGCTTAATGAATTCAGAGTGATTTGGGGCAACAAGGAGGAAGGAAGGTGTCCTTAACCCCACCTTACATGCCAATACAACTCTCACAGCCTTTGATCCCTGAGCACTTAGTATGCTTGTGCCATAGATGAAATGGTTAATGACAGACTTCCTTAAATAGGAAACAATGACTGTAGAGTCAGAGGACGTGAGTTCATATATCCCTCTGACACGTACACCTTTTGCTGACTGACAGACTAACCTTAGGAAAGCCTCTTTGACTTTTTCTGTAAAATGAAAGGATTGGACTGAATGACCTTTGAGGCACCTTCTGGATCTAAATCTAGGATTCTACTATTTCTTTCTCCAGTGTCTTCTAAGGGACCCAGAGAGAAGGGCAGGAAAAAGATAAAACAAATAAATAGCATTACTATAATGAAACTGGAAATGAACCTGGGCTTAAAAAGAATTCTCCCTCAAATAACTCTGCTCTCTCTACGCCCTGCCCCACACGCTGTGGTTTTATAGTCTAGTAAGGTACTTTATTCAGTATAGAAGAGGTAGCTTGGCATAGAGCTCTGTACTTAGAGTCAGGAGACCTTGGGAAACAGACATAGACTTGTTATGTAATCATGGAAAATGACTCAAAGTCTCAGAGTATTTATTAGTGCCCACATCCATAATATGTGCATCATAAACTGGATACTATCAACTGCAGAGGGATAGATAGATGATAGGTATAGATAAATATACTTCAGAGGTATATATACATATATAAATGTGTGTGTGTGCTTACCCTTTCCCCTTCCATAAAATGTTAGTTCTTTGAGGGCAGGGGTTATTTAATTAACTGTATTGTTATTTCAAGGGTAGCTAGGTGACATGATAGATCCAGTGCCATGTCTAGAGTCAGGAAGATTGGAGTTCATATCTGGCCTCAGACACTAGATGTATGACTCTGGCAAGTCATTTAATCCTGTTTGCCTCAATTTCCTCATCTGTAAAATGAGCTGTAGAAGGAAATGACAAGCCACTTCCTTATCTTCTCCCCCCTCCCCCCCAAAAAATGGAGTCAGGAAAAGTTGAGTTAGACAAGACTGAAAAAAAAAGTGAATGAACAACAGCAGTTGTATCTCAAGGGCCCAGTATAGTGTTCTACACAAAATGAATTCCTCGATTAATGTTTAATTGAATGAAAGAGTATTAGATTTAAGGTCAGAATAACTAGGCTTGAGATGTTGTCTTTCCATTTGCTAGCTGTAATATGTTAAGTATAGGATCTTTGGGCTACAGTTAAAGGGCACCTTATAGGTTATCTGACTCAATCTAACTTTACAAACAAGGAAAGCAAAACCCAGGGAGGTTACAGGACCTTCAAAGTTCCTCAGATAAGCTTGAATGGTAGGGCTAGGGAGTTGAACTAGGGTATTCTGATTCTCAAGCCAACAAGTCACTTATCTTTCTAAATTTCATTTTTCTCCTCCATACAAAATTAAGTGGTTGGTCAGTTCCAGCTCCAACATTCTGGGAAAGTAAATTAGTTTAAAACTGAGTTACCAAAATAATATTAATGTCCAACTATATCTCCTGCTGAAAAATTTTCACTGTCTCCCTGTTGAGATAGGGAGGTAAACCTCTGGGTCTCAACTCCCCCTGCCCTCTAACACACAGAAGAGATCTAGTTTGTCATTCTCTAAGTTTGAACCTTTGCGGGGGCTGGGGAAGCAGATCCCAGCATTAAGAAGGAACCTACTTTGTTTCTCTAAGACTGTGCTACTTGATTCTGGTATTTGTATCCTGATTCTCCTTTTAATAACTTAAGAAATCAGGCTTTCCTGTGATGCTAAAGGAAATTCACATAATTAATAAGTTGCTTACTCGAGGGTTCATTCATAAATACTATAAATCTATACCAAATGACTTCTCATTGTCCCTACAACAAAATTGCCCTTTCCCTGGAATTCACCTTCTAGGCCCACCACTTAATTCACCTTGTTTTATGTACCCGCTGTTGTCTAGGCATGTCCAACTCTTTAAGACACCATTTGGGGTTTTCTTGGCCAAGATACTGGAGTGGTTTACCTCTTCCTTCTCCAGCTCATTTTACACATGAGGAAACAGAGAAAAACAGGGTTGAGAGACTTGCCTAGGGTCACACAGCTAGTAAGTGTCTGAGGTCAGATTTGAACCCATGAAAATGAATCTTCCTAATTCCAAACCCAGTGCTATATCTGCGGAGCCACCTAGCTGCCACCTGTAACCTCAAAGCAAGCTCCTGCATCTTCTGTTGGATCCTACAATTAACACTGCAGAAAATTTGTTGTCTCTACAAATCAAATGATTAGTTAAGTCAATAAAAGATGGACCAAGGGAAAAGATGAGGCCACACAGTTACTCCCTACAGATTAACTGGTACTTTAAATGTCTTAATGAAAAATTTCTTACTCAGAAGAAGAGGGGAAAAGCTTGCTGCTGAGTAGCCTGCTAGACGTTGAGAATAAAAAGGACAGAAAGACAGAGATACAGAGAAAGAGAAAAGCTAACCAGAAAACAAAGAATGTGGGAGAGTGTTAATTTTGAAATTTTAAACCTTGAGGCAACTTATCCTTATGCTTAGAGAAGGTAAGTGCAACTCTTCTTCCTGAACCCTGATTTTCCCCAAGAACATCTGTTAACCTAGAGAATTTGGTTATTATAGTTGACTTGATGGAGGATTCTGTAAAAATAGATTTAGCTTCATTGATTAAAGTCTGTGTGTTGCCTCCCACAGGTCCTGGTGTTCAATGTTTTCTCTGATTCGTGAGTGAGCTGGGTAATTTTGAAACTATGTCTAATATGCATCAATTAAAGATAAAGACTTTAGGAGGAGAAATCAAATTGATGGGCAAGCCTTCAGGTTTGCTTAGATCTATTGGTCTTGTTATTGCTTGTTGCTAGAATTTTAAGGTTGCCCATTCATTCTACCCTTCATAATGAACATGAAATCATAGGATAAGAGATTTAGAGTTAGAAGGGAATTTAGAAGTCATCAAATCCAACCCACGGGTGTTAAAGATGAGGAAATTGAAACTATAGTGGTGAAGTGACTTGCCCACAGCCACGCAGCAGGTGAAATCCATATGGCAGGGGCCAAGAGAGAAGTATCCAGGAAGAATTGGGAATGTCAAAATCAGAAGGGAGATCAAGAAGGATGACAACTGAGAAAAGTCATCATGTTTAATTAAGAAACCACTGGTGATCCTGGAGAGAACAATTTCAGTCCTAGAGTGAAGTCTGAAGGCAGATTGAAAGGAATTGAAGAATAAATAGTGAAGAAAAGGAATTAATGTAAATAATTCTTTCTAGGAGTCTGGTTGTGAAAGTGAGGAGAGATAGAAAATCATGGCTTGAGGGAAAACAGAGCAATTCAGTAAAAGTTTTCATTTTGTTTTGTTTTTAGATAGGAGAGAACTGAGCATCCTTACACGTAGGGTGGGGGTAGAAAAGTCAGCAGGTAAAAGAAGACTGAAAAGATTGTGAAATGTGTTTTTGTGTATATTTGGTCTGCACGGATACTTTTTTATTAGCATAGGGAAGTCCTAGTTGGGCAATTCCCTATACCGAAGCAGACAATCCACTTCTCTGCAATTTATAGTCTTAGAATTTCCTTCCACAATCAGAGTTGAAATGATTTGCCAAGGTCACATCAAAGACACCAGACATCTTCTTAGTGTTCTGAGCAACTTTCCAAAACTTGCAAAGATGTGGCAATTAACTGGGTGGGAGTTTCCTCACTTAGGAGTTCCCCATACAAAGAAAAGACAAAGGTTCTGTCCCCAGTCTCTATTTACTGTGTACAAAGCACTTTTCATACATCAATTCATTTGATCTTCAGCAGCCCTGTGTACTGCTAGAGATAGCCTTATAACATTAAGGGAACTCTAGGATTTGGCTAACTGTATCTACCTATTAAAAACACCCAGAACCTGGCAGACTAGAAGAGACAATAATTGTGACCCGAGTTTAGCTTTGTGTGTGTTCCTTTCCTCTGCTTCCCCATTTACATGGTTCAGCATAGAAACTTTTTGTTGTTGAGTCATTTAAGTCATGTACAACTTTTCATGACCCTATTTGGGGTTTTCTTGGCAAAGATACTTAAGTGGTTTGCCATTTCCTTTTCCAGCTCATTTTATGGATATGGAAACTGAGGAAAACAGGGTTAAATGACTTGCCCAAGAACACACAGTTAGTATCTGAGATTGGATTTGAACTTATGTCCTTCTGACTCCAGGTCTGGCACTGTATCTACTGAATCAAATAGCTATCCACTGTTGAAAAACTAGGGGACCCCAAACACCAGAGCATTTGGTTAATTACTGGGTGAGTAACTCTGTATGATATGCTCATCAGAGTCAGGTTGTTCTGGCCTCCAGAAGTATATTCTCCATAAGCTAATGAGATCACCCACTACAATCCAAGTTGAGCAACTGGGAAGCTGGGCTCAGACTTGAGCTTCACAGCACAAGATACTTAGTGGTACCTGAGAACAATATGGCCCGTGGACTAGGGCAGCAGAACCCCTGCCCAGGCCTAGACCTCAAAGGACTCAGCTTTGGAGGACAACAGCAGTGGCTTCTCAGAGTCACAGCAACTGACCATCAGTCACTCAAAGAACCTCACCCCAACCTGCAGCCACCACCATCTTAGAACCTCTTCAACTTAGCCTGGAACTCAGTGCCCTCTGTCCCAACACCCCCCCCCCATTCCATCAGAAGGGTGAGGGAGGAGGGTCCTAGATATTCTATCTTACTCAGTCCTTTGAGTTTAACTCCTGAGGTGGCTTCAGCATTTGCCTCAAGGGGCCTCACAGCCTTCCTCCTTCTTTGATGGGCACTACGGAAGCTCCCAGGGTGCCAAGGCAGATGATTCTCAGCCATACACTGGGTGACCCTCTCCCCACAGAATTTCAGAAAGGGAGGAGGAGGAAAGGAGAGAGGCATGCAGCTTGTCTGGGCATTGCCTCCCCACATTACCCCAGGTCAGACCCCGCACCCTGGCTGAGCCCATTGAGTCCCTGCCACCTGCTGACACCAAAAAACAGAGCTTCTAGACCCTGTAGCTGGGAGCCTCACCCCCTGATGGAGGCAGCCTTGCAGCAGACACTCCTACCTCCCCTTACTCTGTTGAAACTGACTTGGGCACCCTCAGAGAAAACTTTAAAATTCAGCCACATAGACTTAAGGCAGGACCTCTCCTTAGCAGTGAGAAATCATGCCTACCCACCGACTAGAATTAACCCCAGGATGCCACCCTAGTCCATTTAAACCAGAATTGGGCACCACCCATTTCCCCTGCCTCTACTCTTCTCTCCCTTTCTCTCTACCCACCACTTAGAAACTGACTCAACTGCTGAAATGGGTCTCTGCACATGAATCCCAGGTTCTTAGACACTGTCATTCCCAAGTACCTTAGCAAGTTCTTAAAGCCCCAATTAGCTTAAGCATCTGGTGCCTGAAGCATGGCTTAGAGAGGAAGTCTTGAGAGTTAATGTGGGGGCTTTGGATTTGGCCAATAAGGAATGATTTCATCCTCTAAGTAATTACCTCCCCACAGTTTGCACTGACTTCCCCCAACTTTCCTGAAGCATGTCAAGAAGAGAAACTATTCAGTTGCCCCTGGCTCCCTTCACCATTCTGCCTGAACCCCGCTTTATTGACCTGTCCACCTGAGGACACTAACCCTGGGATCTCAGTGCTGCTGCTTTGAACCCTGCCCTCCCATTGAGGCAGACCTGACACCAAGCAACAGGAAATCTTACCAGCACCCCCAACCCTCCTGGATACTCTGAAGAAGCTTCATATTATACTGATTGGACAACAAATAAATAGGTAAATAACTCTTTCCCCCCCATACTTCCAAATCTTCTTCAATACATCAATATACCTTTTATGAATCCATGAATTGTATAATACATTTTAATCAAATTTCTTTCTTTCATCATTTCCCTTCAGAATCTTGACCTTTTGTTCCTGTAGATGAATTTTTATTATTATTTTCTGGCTCCAAATTAATCTTCCAGTAGTTTGATTCATACTGCACTCAGTAAGTAAATTAATTGAGAAAGCATTTCCTTTTTTATTGCATTGGCACAACCCAACCATGAACAAATAACATCTCTAAACTTATTTAAAGTTTATTTAAAGTCTGTAAAAAAAATGTGGTTTCATTTTTATTTTCTGCTTGTGTATTGGTAGGTGAACTTCTTTATATTTTATATATTCTGCAGATATTTTGAAGGAAATTTCTCCCAATAATTCTAGTGGGTTTTGGATAATATATAGAAAGGCTTATGATTTGTATGAGTTAAGTATATACTTTAACTTTGCTGGAATTGAAATCATTATTTCAATTAGTTTTGTAATTGATTATCTAGGGCTCTCCAGGTAGAGTATCAAATCATATTCAAAAAGAGATAGGTTTGTTTTCTGTTTGTCTGGGATTAACTCCAATTTCTTTTCCCTCATCTTACTGCTATAATTTTATCGAATTTTATCGAATTATACTGGTGATATTCAATATATTTGATTTAGACCTAATCTTATTGAAAAGGTATCTGATTCATTCTTATCACATGTTATGTTGGCCCTTGATTTTAGATAGGTGGCATTTTATTAAGAAAGTTTTAAGAAAGTTTCATTTATGAGTTTTTAATGTAAATAGGTGTTATATTTTCCCAAAAGGGTTTTATTCACTCATTTAATAATGCTATTTTGATTGCTTTTGTTATGAATGTGATCTAAAATATTTGTAGTTTTAGTATTATTGAGCTAATCACACACATCATATATATACACATATACAAAAACATACACATACACATACACATATCCTGTGGACATAGAGGTACAATTAAAGATATATTTTGCTATAGATCTTTTGCTAATATGTATGTGTGTATGCATATGCTTTAATATGTCAATATTTAATAAAGATATTGGTTTCTACTTGTCTTTCAATGAAGTTTTCTCCTCTTGAAATAGATATCAAGAGGATAATTATGTCATATAAAGAACTTGACAGCAGGTTTTATTTCCTGTTTTTGTAAATACTATGCAATATTAAAATTAATCTTTCTTTAAATACTTGATATAATCCATTTATAAATCTGTTTAGTCCTGAGTTATCTATTACTGGTTAACTTAAGTATTATATTTTTGTAACTATTCATATATTTCATTTAAATTTTCAGTTTTGTCGTCACATCATTGGAGAATTTTTTTGAATAATGTTGTTTATTTCTTCCTCAGTTATTGTGATTTACCCTCTTTTGCATAATGGCAAATTAATTTATCTCTTTAAAATCAGAATAGCTTATATTTATAGTTTTATTTATCAGTAAGTTTTCTGCTTCCTCATTGTTGATTTTCAAAGTTTTGATTTTGCTATTTAATTGGGGTCTTTGGGGCAGTTGGGTGTTGAAGTGGGTAGAGTGCTGAGCCTAAAGTCAGGAAGACTCATCTTCCAAAGTTCAAATTTGGTCTTAGACACTTAGTAACTATGTGACCCTGGGTAAGTAATTTAACCCTGTTTACTTCAGTTCCTCATCAGTAGAATGAGCTGGAGAAGGAAATGACAAGCCATTCAAATATCTTTGCTAAGAAAACCCCAAATAGAGTCACAAAGAGTCAGACACAATTGAAATCACTGAATGAAAACAATAAGGTCTTTTAAATTATTAGTTTCTTTTCTAGAGCTTTTTTTTAGTTGCATATCCAGTTTAGTGATCTGTTATTTCCTTTTTGTTCATAAAAGTATTTTGAGATATTTTTTAACCCCAAACAGCATTGGTTGATTTCCTAAAAGTTTTGTTATATGGTCTCATTGTCATAATTTTTGTTGAAAATTTCTAGTCTCTACCCAGCAAAACTGAGTATCATGTTTCAGGGGAAAATATGGTCATTCAGTGGAATAGAGGACTTTCAAGTAGTCTTGAAGAAAAAACCAGAGTTGAATAGAAAATTTGACATTCAGATACAAGAAGCAAGAGAAGAATGAGAAGGTAAACAGGGAAAAGAAATCATAAGGAACTTATCAAAGCTGAACTATTTATAATCCTACATGGAAAAATGATAATTGTAACTGATGAAACTTTTATCAGTATCAAAATAGTTGAAGGGAATAGAAGGCATATCAATACATATGTGAATGTGTGTATATATGTTTACAGGTATACATAGATAGAGGGCACAGGATCAATTTAATAGGAAGGGATGATACATAAAAGTGGGAATTAAGAGGTGAGAGAGGAATATAATGAGAGGAGATGGGGAGAGACAAAAGGGGGCAAACTATCTCATATAAAAGAGGCAAGGGAAAATTGATACAATGGAGGGGAAGAACAGGAAGGCAAAAGGGAATGGGTCAACCTTATTTGCATTGAATTTGGCTCAGGGAGGGAATGACATACACACTAAATAGGGTATCTCACCCTACAGGAGAGTAGGGGGAAGGGGGTGAGAGAGGAGATGAGGGAAGGGAGGGCAAGCTCGGGGGGAGGGAAGTTGGAAGCACCCACTTTTTTTTAATAATTTTTTTTAATAAAACAAATGCTTTATTAACTTCTGGTTTACATCATTCATTTCCACTAGATTATGAGTTACATTTTCCCCCCATTTTTCCCTACCCACCACCCCAGAATAGCAGTCCCACTAGATATCCCCTCATCCAATCTGCTCTCTCCCATATCTTCTCCCATACCCCCCTCGACTTTGCCATTAGGGCAAGGTGAATCTCTGAGCCCCAATGCCTGGACGTCTTATGAAACATTTAATTTTAAAACTTCAGTTTTCAGATCCATTCCCTTCCTCACTTGTCACCCACTCCCTCTGAGAAGATAAGCAATTCAGTATGTGTTGTACATGTATAGCTATGCAAAACATTACCATAGTAGATATGTTGTAAAAGACTGCTTATATTTCCCTCCCACCTGTCTCACCTCCCACCTGGTCCATTCCCTACTTTGATCTTGTCCCTCTTTGATAGTGGGTACTTCCAACCTCCCCTCCCCCGAGAATGTCCTCCCCTCCATCATCCCCCCTCTCATCCTCCTTTCCCCAGAGTGAGTGAGGGAAAGATATTCCATTTAGTATGTATGTGATTCTCTCCTTGAGCCAACTTCAGTGAGAATATGCTTTTGCCTCTTTGCCTTCCTATTTCTTCCCTCCCCTGCAACTACTTCCCCTTGCCTCTTCTACATGAGATTGTTTACCCTACCCTGTCTCTCTCTATCTCCTCTTGCCACTTTCCTCTCTCACCTCTTGACTTCACCCCTTAAGAATCATCCCCTCAGAGGAGCCAAGATGGCAGAAAGGAAGCAGTAACCTCGATGACCTCCTTGGTCACTAAGGCTCAAAGAGTGAATCTGAGTGGATTCTGGAGTGACGGAGCCCACTGGAAGACGAAGTGTGGCAGAGTCCAGCCCAGGAGGTTGCCCAGTGTGTCCGGACTGGTCGAGCGCAGAGCGCGTGGGGTCTGCACAGCCCAGACCTAAGAGCAGACAAACAGACTTCACCAGAGAGAGCAAAAGCCCCAGCCTGCAGACTTACCGAGGACGAATCACAGTCATCTCTCAGACGGGTAGGATCATTGGAGCCAGGTAGGAGAGTTAGGCCCTCAGTGGAAAGAGCAGCTTCTCTGGCTGCATTCTGCCCCCAGCCTGGAAGTTTAGAAACTGCCTGCCTGTATAATACAGGGGCTGGAATAGCAAAGTAAATTCTAGCTGCTTTGATCCTCCCATCCCTCCTTCATGAAGCAGAAAACCCAAAGATAAGTCTCCCACCCAGATTGAAATCCCAAGTTAATGGAAATAGCCCCAGGCTTGTGAGTCTCCAAGAAGGGGTGTAACTGAGATAGCCAGGAGTCTGAAGAGAAGAGAGGGTGGGGTCACAACAAGCCCCACCTTTCCTCACCAACAAAAGCCTACTTATAGCCCAGGGGTATAGAGGCAGAAATCTGAAGTGGTAAGACTCACCCTTACCTACTCATCTACATCCCTCATTGACTTCCCTGACTTAGCCATAAATTAGCCACCCAGAGGTATTCAAAGTCAAGGATCAGGCCCTAAACTCATAGCCTGAGAAACTAAGAAATAGGAAGTCACAATGGGAAAAAAAGAAGCTGAGAAGGAGAAGGGGAAGGCAAAAAAGTCTATTCGAGCATACTATGCAGGGCAAGAACAACAAAATACACAGGACGATATAGACTCTCTACCCACACCTGAGACCACAGAAGGAAACATGATCTGGTCTCAAGCCCAAATAGCATTCCTGGAGGAACTTAAGAAAAATTTTAAAGACCAAATCAGGGAGGCAGTGACCAACTTGGAAAAACGTCTCAGTGAAGTAATTGGAGAAAATACCTCCCTAAAAAAGGAACTTCAAAAAATAACTGAAGACCGTAATTCGATAAAAATTAGAAACAATCAAATTGAAACTCAGAACTCTATGATGCAGCAAGAGTCAATCAAACAAAACAAGAGGATCGAAAAATTGCAAGAAAATGTAAAATATCTCACTGGAAAAATAACTGACCTAGAGAACAGATCCAGGAGAGACAACCTAAGAATTATTGGTCTACCAGAAAGCCATGATGAAAAAAGCAGCCTAGACAACATCCTCCAAGAGATTGTCAAAGAAAACTGTCCTGAGGTCCTGGAATCAGAAGATAAAATAACTATCGACAGAATTCACCGGACTCCTCCTGAGAGAGATCCCAAACTGAAAACTCCAAGAAATATAGTAGCCAAATCCCAGAATTACAAGATTAAAGAAAAAATTCTACAAGCAGCCAAAAAGAAACAATTCAAATATCGAGGAACTACAGTTAGGATCACACAGGACCTAGCAGCTTCTACATTAAAAGAGCGGAGGGACTGGAATTTGATATTTCGTGGGGCAAGAGAGCTAGGACTACAACCAAGGATTAACTACCTGGCAAAACTGAGCATAATCTTCCAGGCAAGGAGATGGCTGTTTAATGAAATAAGGGACTTCCAGATGTTCCTGATGAAAAAGCCAGAGCTCAATGGAAAATTTGATCTCCAATTACAAGACTCAAGAAAGACATAAAAAGGTAAACAAGAGAAACACAGACTCACACATGCATAAGTGCACACACCCACACCCACAAACACACACTCATTACTTGGGATGCAACAAGAGCAAAATGTTCACATCCCTATATGTGGAGCTGATAACTGTCAATATTCAAAATCTTTATGATTATCATGACCTTCAAAAGGGTTATACTTAGATAGATATACTTAGACATCACTAACCTGATGTCTAAAAAAAAAAAAAACAAAACAAAACTATTAAGCGGATCAAAGAGACTGTAATGGGAAAAAGGAAAGGATTAGATAGGAAAAGGTAAAACATGCCATCTGAAGGGACATTAAAACACACTATAGAAGAGGGGAAAGAAAGAGGGAGAGGAACATCATTTTAAACACTATTCTCACTGGTTCTGGTTCAAAGAGGGATCAACTTAAATCAGTGACGTTTAAGATTTTAATGTGAATAGACACATAAATTCATTAAATAGAGGAAAAGGAGGGAGGGAGAGGAGCAATGTTTGAAATTTACTCTCATTGGTTTGGAATCAAATGGGGAGTAATTCACTCTGATAAGTATAAAAACTTATTTTGTCCTATAGAAAGCAGAAGGGTAAGGGGGGGTGAAAAAGAGGGGACTAAAGGGGGGGATTAGAAGGGAGGGAAACAGTAATAAGGGGAGAGGGTAGGTTAAGAAGAGAGATCACTGGGTGGGAACACTGAGGGAGGGGGTGGTCAAAAGGGAAAACTTCAAGGAGGGGAAGGGAGAAGGAAGAAACAAAAACATAAACAGGGGAGGGAATAGGATGGAGGGGAAGAGACAGTCATTATTACTGTGAATGTGAATGGGATGAACTCTCCCATAAAACAGAGGCAGATAACAGAATGGATTAAAAACCATAATCCTACAATATGCTGTCTACAAGAAACACATTTGAAACAAAGGGATACCCACAGGGTAAGGGTAAAAGGTTGGAGTAAAATTTATTATGCCTCAGCTAAAGTAAAAAAAGCAGGGATAGCAATACTTATCTCAAATAAAGCAAAAGCAAAAATAGATCTAATTAAAAGAGATAAGGAAGGAAACTATGACCTACTAAAAGGCACCATCAAGAATGAAGCAATATCACTACTTAATATATATGCACCAAGTGGTATAGCATCTAAATTCCTAGAGGAGAAGTTAAAGGAATTAGAGGAAGAAATAGATAGCAAAACTATACTAGTGGGGACCTTAATCTTCCCCTCTCTGAACTCGATAAATCTAACCTCAAAATAAACAAGAAAGAAGTTAAGGAGGTGAATAGAATCTTAGAGAGACTAGATATGATGTATCTCTGGAGAAAACTGAATGGGGATAAAAAGGAATTTACTTTCTTCTCAGCAGTGCATGGTACATACTCAAAAATAGACCATGTACTAGGGCATAAAAACCTCACAATCCAGTGCAGAAAGGCAGAAATATTAAGCACATCATTCTCAGATCATGATGCAATAAAATTATATGCAATAAAGGGCCATGGAAAGATAGACTAAAAACTAATTGGAAATTAAACAATCTAATCCTAAAAATGGGTGGGTCAAACAAGAAATTATAGAAACAATCAGTAATTTCATTCAAGAGAATGATAATAATGAAACAACATGCCAAAATTTGTGGGATGCACTAAAGGCAGTTCTCAGGGGAAGTTTTATATCCCTGAGTGCATACTTAATTAAAGCAGAGAGAAGGGAGGTCAATGAATTGGACATGCAATTGAAAAAGCTAGAAAAGAACAAATTGAAAATCCCCAATTTAGTACTAAATTAGAAATATTGAAAACCAAAGGTGAGATTAATAAAATTGAAATTAAGAAAACCATTGAATTAATAAATAAAACTAAGAGCTGGTTTTATGAAAAAATCAACAAAATTGATAGACCTTTAGTCAATATGATACAAAAAAAGAAAGAAGAAAACCAAATTATGAGTATCAAAAATAAAAAGGGTGAATCTACCTCCAATGAAGAGGAAATCAAAAAAACAATGAGGAATTATATTTCCCAATTGTATGCACATAAATATGACAATCTTAGTGAAATGGATGAATATTTACAAAATCACAAGTTGCCCAGATTAACTGAAGAGGAAGTGAATTACCTAAATAGCCCCATCTCAGAAAAAGAAATCAAACAAGCCATCAAAGAACTCCCTAGGAAAATATCTCCAGGGCCAGATGGGTTTACTAGTGAATTCTATCAAACATTTAAAGAACAATTGATTTCAATACTCTACAAACTATTTGGGAAAATTAGTGAAGAAGGAGTACTACCAAACTCTTTCTATGACACAAATATGGTACTGATTCCTAAATCAGGAAGAGATAAAATAGAGAAAGAAAATTATAGACCAATTTCCCTCATGAATTTAGATGCAAAAATTCTAAATAAAATATTAGCCAAAAGAATCCAACAACTTATCACAAAAATAATACACTCTGATCAGGTAGGATTTATTCCAGGAATGCAAGGATGGCTTAATATTAGGAAAACTGTCAGTATAATTGAGCACATCAACAATAAAACTAGCAGAAACCACATGATCATCTCAATAGATGCAGAAAAGGCTTTTGACAAAGTACAACACCCATTCCTATTAAAACACTAGAAAGTATAGGAATAAATGGAGCCTTCCTCAAAATAGTTGATAGCATCTATTTAAAACCATCATCAAGTATTATATGCAATGGGGATAAACTAGAAGGCTTTCCAATAAGATCAGGAGTGAAACAAGGGTGTCCACTGTCACCCCTCTTATTCAATCTGGTACTAGAAACACTAGCAGTAGCGATTAGAGAAGAAAAAGAAATCAAAGGAATCAAATTAGGTAAAGAAGTGACCAAGCTATCACTCTTCGAAGATGATATGATGATATACTTAGAGAATCCTAGAGAATCAAGTAAAAAACTACTAGAGACAATAAATAAATTTGGCAAAGTTGCAGGATATAAAATAAACCCACATAAGTCCTCAGCATTCCTGTACATTTCTAATGAAACTCAACAGCAAGAGATAGAAAGAGAAATCCCATTTAAAGTCACTGTAGACATTATAAAATATTTGGGAATCTACTTGCCAAAACAAACCAAGAATCTATATGATCACAACTACAAAACACTTCTCACACAAATAAAAGCAGATCTAAATAGTTGGAAAAATATCAATTGCTCATGGCTGGGTCGAGCTAATATAATAAAAATGACAATTTTACCCAAACTAAACTATATATTTAGTGCCATACCAATCAATTTACCAAAAAACTACTTTCTAGAATTAGACAAAATAATAACAAAATTTATTTGGAAAAACAAACGGTCTAGAATATCAAGGGAATTAATGAAAAGAAACGCTAGGGAAGGTGGACTAGCTATGCCAGATCTTAATCTGTATTATACAGCAGCAGTCATCAAAACTGCTTGGTACTGGCAGAGGTGTAGAGTAGTGGATCAATGGAATAGATTAGGTGCAGGAGACCCAGCAGTTAATGAATATAGCAATCTATTGTTCGATAAACCCAAAGACCCCAGTTTTGGGGATAAGAATGCACTATTTGACAAAAACTGCTGGGAAAACTGGAATACAGTATGGCAGAAACTGGGCATAGACCATTATCTAACACCATATACCAAAATCAAGTCCAAATGGGTGCATGATCTAGGTGTAAAGGATGATACTGTAAGCAATTTGGGAAAGCAAGGAATAGTTTACCTGACAGATCTGTGGAGACTTTAGGACCAAACAAGAATTAGAGAGCATTATAAAATGCAAAATGGATAATTTTGATTACATTAAATTGAAAAGCTTCTGTACAAACAAAGCCAATGTAACCAAGATCAAGTGGGAGGTGGGAAATTGGGAAAGAATTTTTACAACTTGTGTCTCTGATAAAGGACTCATCTCTAAAATTTATAGAGAATTGCGCCAAATCTATATGAATACAAGTCATTCCCCAATTGGTAAGTGGTCAAAGGATATGAACAGGAAATTTTCAGAGAAAGAAATTAAAGATATCTATAAGCATATGAAGAAATGCTCTAAATCACTATTAATTAGAGAAATGCAAATCAAAACAACTCTGAGATACCACATCCCTCCAGTCAGATTGGCTAAGATGACAAAACAAGAAAGTGACAAATGCTGGAGAGGATGTGGACAAATTGGAACACTAATACATTGCTGGTGGAGTTGTGAACTTATCCAACCATTCTGGAGAGCAATCTGGAATTATGCCCAAAGGATTATAAATCATTTCATACCCTTTGACCCAGCCATACCACTTCTAGGGTTATATCCCAAAGAGATCATAGAAGTGGGAGGAAGACCCATATGTACAAAAATATTTTTAGCAGCCCTTTTTGTGGTTGCAAAGAATTGGAAACTGAAGGGGTGCCCATCAATTGGGGAATGGCTAAACAAGTTGTGGTATATGAATGTAATGGAATATTATTGTGCTATAAGAAACGAAGAGGTGACGGATTTCATAATTACCTGGAGAGACTTATACAAACTGATGCTGAGCGAGAAGTGTAGAATCAGAAGAAATCTGTATACAATCACGGACATACCATATCTGTGATGACCAACTATGACAGACTGGACTCTTTTCAGCAATGCAGTTATATAAGTTAATCCTGAAAGACTCAAGAAAGTGAGAAATGCGCCATCCAGAGATATAACTAGAAAGAACTGAGCCTGAATCCTGATGGAAGCAAACTAAATGATCTTGTTCTTTTCATTATTTGGTTTAATTTCTTCCTTACCATCTTTCATCCCACCTAGTACAATACGCCTTTGTAATTGGAATAATGTCTAATATGAATGCATTTGCAGATCATATACTGGACTATATGCTGTCGTGTGGGGAGGGGGGAGGGAAGTAAAGGAAATTTGAAAATCAAGGAACTATGGAATTGAATCTTGTTAACTGAAACTAAACTAATAAATTAATTAAAAAAAAAAAAAGAATCATCCCCTCCTTGGGGCGGCTAGGTGGCGCATTGAGCAGAGCACTGGGCCTGGAGTCAGAAGGACCCGAGCTCGGATCTGGCCTCAGACACCCAACACACAAACAAAAACCCAGCCGCGTGACCCCAGGCAAGTCACGCAACCCCAATTGCCCTCCAAAAAAAAAAAAAAAGAATCATTCCTTCCCATCAAATTCAACCTGTGCCCTCTATCCATGTATATCTGTGAACATATGCCATGTACCCTTCTTCAATTATTTTCATAATGAGAAATGTTTCATTAAACACAGTTATTGTATTTCCATGTAGGAATGTAAATAGTCCAACTTTGTTAAGTTCCTTTTGATTTCTTTCCCTTGATTACCTTCTCAAGCATCTCTTGCTTCTTGTGTCTGAATGTCAAATTTTCTATTCAACTCTGGTTTTTTCATCAAGAATGCTTGAAAGTCCTCTATTCCACTGAATGACCATATTTTCCCCTGAAACAATACTCAGTTTTGCTGGGTAGGTGACCCTTGGGTTCATTCCCAGCTCTTTTGCCCTCTGGAATATCATATTCCATGCCCTTCGATCTCTCAGTGTAGAAGCTGCCAGGTCCTGGGCTATTCTGATTGTGTTTCCACAATATTGAAATTGTTTCTTCCTGGCCGCTTGTAGTATTTTCTCCTTGATCTTGGGATTCTGGAACCTGGCTATAATATTCCTGGGAGTTTTCTTTTTGGGATCTTTTTCAGGAGGTGATCTGTGGATTCTTTCAACCTCTATTTTGCCCTCTGGATCTAAAACATCAGGGCAATTTTCCTTGAGAATTTCTTGAAGGGTGATTTCTAGGTTCTTTCTTTGATCATGGCTTTCAGGTAGTCCAATAATTTTTAAATTGTCTCTCCTGGATCTGTTTTCCAGGTCAGTGGTTTTTCCCATGAGATATTTCACATTGCCTTCTATTCTTTCATTTGTTTGGATCTGTTTAATAGTTATCTTGATTTCTCATAAAGTCACTAGCTTCCATTTGCTCCAGTCTAACTCTGAAGGGATGAATCTCCTCAGTGAACTTTTTTTTTTTTTAAAGCAATTGGGGTTAAGTAACTTGTTCAAGGTTACACGGCTAGTCATTATTTATGTGTGGGTGCTCATTTTCTGAGGCCGGATCTGATCTCGGGTCATCCCAACTCCAAGGCCGACACTCTTACTCACTGCGCCACCTAGCCGCCCCTTTAGGGCAATTGGGGTTAAGTAACTTGCCCAAGGTTACATGGCTAGGTTTTTTTTTTGTTTGTTTGTTTGTGTGGATTAAGTGTCGGAGGCTGGCTCCGAACTCAGGTCCTTCTGACTCCAGGGCCGGCGCTCTATTCACTGTGCCACCTAGCCGCCCCCTCAGTGAACTTTTGAGATTCTTTTTCCATCTGGCAAATTCGAATTTTTAAGGCATTCATCTCCTCATTGCCTTTCTGAGCCTCTTTTGCCATTTGAGTTAGTCTATTTTTTAAGGTGTTATTTTCCTCAGTCAGGCTATTGACTGTCATTTCATACTTTTCTTGCATCTTTTTCATTTCTCTTCCCAAATTTCCCCCCACTTCTCTTATCTGCTTCTTAGGGTCCTCTGTGGCCTGTAGCCAGCTTGTATTTTCATTTGAGGCTCTTGGTGTAGGAGTTCTGACCTCACAGTCCTCCTCCATGCTTTGAGTCTTTTTGCCCCTAAAATAGGAGTCCAATGTTGAACTTTTCTGTTTATTTTGTTTCATTTGCCTAGGCATGTTGCCACTTAATTACTTGATTTTGGGGCTTGTTGCCACAGTAGGACTCTGCCACCAGACAGGGGAGCTTCTGCCCAAACGTGGGGTCTTCACAACTTCCGCCAGTTGGGTGACCTCTGTAAAGCCTCCACCCACTCTGGCAAATTGGATACCCACCCCAAACTTCCCCCCCAGGCCACAATCCAGATCCAGGCAGTTTAAAGCAAGAGCGATTAACCCCCAGACTGATTGCTGGATCTCCCTACAGTTCACAGACCAAGAGCTAGAGCCACTAGTGATGCTGCAAAATGGCTTCTGTGCAGCTGTTTCTTCAGCAGCTTTTCGCCCCCAGGGGAGGAAGCCACATGTTCCCCAAATACTGGTCCCAAAGTCCATAGGGCACTAACCTCTCACTTTGTCCTAGGCATATCTGTGCTGATAATTCTGGAATCTCCACAATTGCTGGTGTTCTGGAGTCCCTCCAGCCAGCTGAAGGCCCGGCCACCCTGGGGCTAAAACCGCAGACCTGGGCTTGGCTCTGTGTGCTGTGCTGCCAGTTCCCAGCTTGCTGTGCTGCCTGCTCTCAGAGTGCCGTGCTGGCTGCTCCCTGCAGGGCTGCTGGGCTGTCCTCAGCAGGAGGTTAGCTTCTCTGTGCTGTTCTGTGGGTGCTGTGTCTCCAGAAGTTGTTTGGAGTCCCCTTTCACATTATTTGAAATTTGTGTGGGGCAGAGCACATTGGAAATGCTGTTTCTACTCTGACATCTTGGCTCTGCCCCCGGAAGCACCCACTTTTGAAAAAGGGACAGGACCAAAGTAGAGAATAGAATAAGTGGGAGGTGGGATAGAATGGAGGGAAATATAATCAGTCTTTTATAATATATCTACTATGGTAATGTTTGGCATTAGCTACATATGTACAACCTATATTGATTTGCTTATCTTCCCAGTAAGGGTGGGTGACAAGGGAGGAAGGGAATGAGTTTGGAATTCAAAGTTTTAAAACCAAATGTTTATTATATATATATATATATATATATATATATATATAATATACATATAATATATATATTATATATAATATATATATACTATTATTAATAGTATTTATTAATTAATTAATTGATTGATTTAATCCTATTTTACATGTAATTATGAAATAAGATATACAGGCACTGGGGCATAGAGATCCACTATGCCCTACTGGAAAAGTTGAAGGGGGGTATGGGGAAAGATATGGGAGAGAGCAGATTGGAGGAGGGGATATCCTGTGGGATTGATATTTTGGGGACATGGGTAGGGGACAAATGGGGAGAAAATTTGTAACTCAAAATCTGGCAGAAATGAATGATGTAAACCAGAAGTTAATAAAGGATTTGGAAAAAAAGAAAAATAAAATATGTTGATATTATACAATTTAAAAATAAAAGAAAAATTCTAGTCCCAATAATTTGTTCTTTCCATTTTTTGAGGGGAGGGAGCAAGATAATTGAGGTTGTGAATATAATTTGTTCTTTCATCCAGAAATTCTTTAGGATTGATTCTCTAATGAATTTCTAATCCTTACTTGAAAGGCCCTTTATTGAATGCATTTTATTGAAATACAGTTGGTAAAGAATGCGTTCTGTATTTCTGCTTTTCTGTATTTCTTGATGAGTGTTTTATGCCCCAGTGCTTGGTCAGTTTATGTAAAGGGGCCATACACACCTAAGTAGTATGTATATTTCTTTCATTCCTATTCAGTAATTACAAGGCAGGTATCTTCTCTAACATTCCTAAAATTCTGTTCAATTTATTTACTTTTTTTTCCTTTTTAAACTTTTTTGTTAGATTTCTCAATGTGGAGTGGAATGCATTGAGATCTCCAACTATTACAGTCATACCATCTTTTCTTCATGTGGTTAAATTAATTTTTCCTTTATGTATTGATATTAATTTATTATATATTGTGCCTGTAAGCAAAATGTAGTTTTTCTGTTATTTCTTCTAATTAGGTATATATTTTTTATCATTACCTTGTCTGAGATTATAACAACAATCCTGATTTTTTTAATTTACCTGAAACACAATAGATTTTGATCCATCCCTTTATTTTAATCTGTATGCATATTTCTGTTTTGATTTTGTTATTCTGAATGACACTCTTGGATACTGCTATTTAATCCATTCTACTGCTTTCCTTTTCATGACTGAATTAGTCTCATTCGTGTCCATAATTCTCATTCTTGTATATTTCTTTCTATCCTATCCTTTTATACTTCCCCCCTTTTCTTCTTCCTCCCCCCTCAATGAAAAAAAGGTATACTCAACACTATTGAGTTATATTTATTTCAAACTGCTTCTTTTCTATCAATCCTCCTTTTTTGCCCATTGTTCAATCCTAAAGCATAGGTTCTTGTTCTTTTCTTCCTTTCATGTTCCATCTTGTGAATAAGGGAAGGGGTATGTTTTGCTTAAGACTAGTCTCTCCTTAAATCTTTACTTCTATATTACCCTCTGCTTTTTCCCCACTGTCCCTTCTCATTGCCTGTTTTATTTTATGTATTTCTACTCCAGATTCTTTGTATGTTTATGTGTCTATTCAATCTTCCTTTATATAGCTTAGATAAGAGTTTCATGTGTAGTCCACTGCTCCCCCACCCTTTACACCCACTACATATATAGCCTTCTCACACATTCCAGCATTTGAGACAATAAATTCTATCCCCTGTTTTCTCACACTTTATCCCCCACTATATGCCCTTTTCCTTCCCTTTCCTTTTGTTTCAGAAGTTCATAAAAATACAAGAAAACCATTCCCAGACTCCCTAACTCAATTACTCACTCTATGACTTGTGAAAACAGTTTTAAGGGAACACTTGTTTCTTCTCCCTTATACAAGTCACAAGAACTCAGGTTCTTCATCTATAAAATGAAAATAATAAATGCACCAAGGTCACAGGTTTGCTGTGGGGACAAAATAATATATGTAAACCATATTATTTCAAGCTCTATATAAATGGTGGTTATTATTATTGTTATGATGACTATTAACTGTTATTATCACTTTGTCATAATAGAATCACATCCAACTATCCAAGCATATTTAGTTTTCTTCCATGTTTCTCTTGATGCTTGTGTCTGCATTTCAAATCATGTCCTCAGCTTGATCTATTCATAATATATACTGCAAAGTCCTCTATTTCGTTAAAGGTCTATTTTTCCCCTATAAAATTATACTCAAAATGGTTGTAAGTCTTGATGAGTGAGTGTGTGTGTGTGTGTGTGTGTGTGTGTGTGCGCGTGCACATGCATATGTTCCAGATATAATATTACAAATTCTTATTGTGATATCTATTAGATCTTGTGTGTGGTCTTGAGTATGTTCAGTGTTTGAATTCTTTCTTTGCATCTTCTTGCAGTATTTTTTCCTTTGACCTGGAAGGTCTAGATTTTGACCATGATATTCCTAAATTTTCATTTTGGGGTTTCTTTCAAGAGGTGACTGGTGGATTCTTTCAATTTTCACTTTGCCCTTTGATTCTGATCACCTTTTTTTAACTGCCTCATTTATCCCAGGAACTTTGATAAAGCTGGGAAATCTATGATTATCTTTGAGGTATTTCTTATAAATGGTATGGACTTGGGCTCCTTTTGAATTTTGTGTCAAGCATTTTTAGCTACATAATATTTTATTATAATTGTTTTTTATTATGTTTAGTAATTTTTCCAGCTGAACTAATGTAATGGTAAGGGAATTTGAAGATCTTCCCTGCCCTTTAATGGTCCTCAAGCGGAACCCAACAGGAGGGGATTGATTGGAGGGAGGCTTGTTTTTCAGGAAGGCCTTTTGTTACTTTGTAATTAGGTAGTAGGTCTTTTGTTACTTTGTAATTAGGTAGTAGGTCACAAAGGTTATAATGTCCTCTGACCCTGAAGAAGGGTATATATACTCTGAGGTGAGGTTTTGCTATGGGGTTCACTTGTGGGAAGAGTTGTGTGATTTGGCCAGATGAGACTCTGGGTAGACATTGAGCCTCCCAGCTTTAAAAACCCAGATGTTCATCCTTCTCTCTCTGGTAACCATGTATGTATGTAATGATCAGACAGTTAGAAGCCCTGTCAGTTGGTCTATTGGACTGTGTTATTTTCTCTGCTTACATTATTTGTCTGCTTGTAATTTCTGTTTATATTTTCTGAAGTTCAGGGTGCTGACTTTTCCCCCTGAATTAAGTGGTAAACACACACACACACACACACACACACACACACACACACATTTACTTAAAGATTGTTGACTCCTTTAAAGTTGCTTTCCCTTAGTAAAGCAGATCAAAGATCTGTGCTAGCAGCCATCTTAGATATGCTAGGGTACTTGCTTCTACAACTTCCTGAATTAGAACATTATGACACAGTCAGAATTTAAGGATTTCTGGCAGTAGTGATAGAGCCTTTTTTGATACGGAACTGTATCATCTTGCATTTGTGTATCGACTACTGAGTTTTTCAATAAACTCAGGGGCAACTGGTTAGCATAATGTTCCAAGATCTATTTGAGGGGGGAGGGAGTCTACACCATATAAGCTACACATGGTGATCTTCCCTAAAGAAGATTGATCCATAATTCACCCTAATCATAGCCCTTCTGGTCTATCCCCCACTGGCTTCTGAATATATATTTGAGATCAAAGCAATGCAACTGTGACTCCAGGCATTCTTGGCTAGATCCTGGTGCAGTCTCCAGTCTTCTTGCCTCTAGTACACAGCTTTAGGCTGTAAACTTGTTTGGTTTTCCATTAGTCTCTGAACTGGAAGGCTTTCATAAGCTATATTTTCTGTCAGAACCCCTATCTGAGTGCTCCCTGGCTTCTATCTCTTTGTGCAGACTCAGGCTAGCAAAATTAACTTATGGAAGGTTTTCCCTAGATTTCCTTACAAGTTATTGGCCTATTATTCTTTTATCCCCCTATCCTTTTTGGAGTAGTTGTGATAGAGCTTGATTTTCCTGCTTTTACAAACCCCACTATCTTGAGGAAAATTCCTCAGGTTGACTGTTAAAGATAATCACTTTAGTAATGATTCATTACTCATGAGATATGAGTGAGTTCTGTCCAAGTGCCAAAAATCTGAAGCAGCCTTTTCTGGGGACTCTCTCTTGTGAGTTAGAAGGTTATATTCTGCAGTCATATCTGCATTTTACACATAAAAAAAAACTGAGACCAAGTGACTTGTTCATAGTCAAAAACTAGTAAATATCAGAGAAAGCTTTGAACCCATATCTCTCCTAAGTCCAAGTCTCTACACCAGAGGGGTCAAATGTCAGCAACATTGAGGTCTTCTGCTGCAATGCAGCCAATAATTGGGAAATTAAAAAAAAATAAAAATCCCACAGGACATAGTTAATGGTAACATGTGGTTTTCTAAGTCAATATGTGCCCAGCAGGGATCTTTATATATATGTATAAGGCTTTGTGGGTTGAACACAAACTCTGATAGGTCCCCCTAAGTGGACAAAGTATAGACAATTTGTCAGACAATGGATTGAATCTGTCTTTGGAGCCCTAGGCTTGTTATATTCACAGAGGTTCACAGCCTTGAAGTTTGGCCACAAGGTGGATTAAAAAACATTTATTAATACCCAGACCAAGGAGTTTTAGTTTGGGGCAAAAAGGTAGAGTAGACATAATGTTTAATTTACAATCAGGAAGACCTAGCTCCAAATCTTAAATCTGATTCTTCCTGTATGACTTTTAACAAGTTATTTAACTTCCTCAGATCTCGGTTTACCTCTTTTTATTTTTATTTTTTTGCTTTTCTGTTTGGATGGCAATTGGGGTTAAATAAGTTGCCCAGTGTCACAGGGCTAGTAAGTGTTAAGTGTCTGAGGCTGTTAAACTCAGATCCTCCAGACTCCAGGGCCAGTGCTCTATTCACTGTGCCACCTAGCCACCCCACGGTTTACCTCTTTTTAAAATTAAGAGTTTGGGCAAGATGGCTTCTGAGATTCCCTGTCTTACCATATCAAGTCACTTCTCTATTAGACTCAGTTTCTCCATCTGTAAGATGGGAATAGCTAATATGCCTACTTCATAGGCTTTTTGTGAGGTTCCAATGAAATACTGTACATAAAATTCTTTGCCAGCCTCAAAGTGCCCTATGAATGTCAGATTTTATTTTTAGAGGGAGTAATACTCTAATTAAATCATAGATTTTAAAGTATTGAATTATGCACTTCTAAATACCGTGTGTTAGACAGACAGGCTCCATAGGTGAGTAGCTATTTATCTAAAGGAGGCCTATGAATCACAGTCTGGAGGAAGGAGCAGTATTTGCCTGGGGGGAGCTGACCAAACTGAGAGTCCCCCTCAGCCTTCCTCATGGCTACACCACAGTTTACTAATCTCTCCACTATGGGGAGTACTACAAAAGAACAAAGACAAAACATGTGGAGGTGCCTAAGGGAAACAGACAGAAATCAAGGAAAGAAAATGACTGAATTGTCAAAGAAGCTGCTGATGGCAAAAGGGAATCGATTTTTCCCCCCTTTGGAGCAGAAATGTCTTTGATAATTCCTCTCTTCTCTCTGTAGTCTGTAATTTTATTGAAAGAATGAAGAAGCACTTGGGAATAAAATGAGGCCTGGGCTGCAGAATTTCAGGGCTGGAATGGACGTCAGATACAGCTAGGCCTGCAAATGCATCCCTTGGGTCACCAGACCAACAAGTGGTCACTTTGGCTTTTCTTAGAATCTTCCAGGGAGGGGGAGCTCATTTAAGTGTAGAGGCAGCCCATCTACTTTGTGACACACTAGAAGTTAGAAATTCCTTTCTTTTCTATCAAGCCTAATTTTTTCTCTCCACAACTTCTACCCATTTCTCTTAGTTCTTTCCTGTGGCATCGGACAGAATAAGTCTCTCTATGTAAAAGCTTTTCATATGCTTGAATGTGGATACCATACTCCCATAAGGATTGTCTTTTCTAGGAAACAGATCCCCGTTTCCTTCAAGTGATGCTCTCCAACTTATCAGTGAATGTCTTTCCTAACAAGTGGTGCCCAGAATGGAATATAATTCTCCAAATAAGTGGTCTCTAAAATTTGTGATCATACATAACCTTGCCCTTTCCTCCCTGTCTAGCCTTCTTGAACATGTCTTCCCCACCCCACCCCCCATATACTCTATGATCCAGTGAACTGGCCTCCTTGCTTTGAATCTCTCTAGTTCAAATTTTCGCAGGCTATTGCCCATATCTAGAATATTCTCCCTTCTTTCCTCTACCTCCTGAATTATGTTAAGTCCCAACTAAAATCCTCTCTGCTCCATTCTTTCTTAATACTAGTGAGAATACCTCTAATTTATGTTGCATATATCTTGTTTGCATGCTGTCTCCTCTATTTGATTATAAGTTCCTTGAGAATAGAGATCTTGTTTTAACCTTTCTTAGAAATTAGAGTGATTAATACAGTGCCTGGAACACAGTAAGTATTTAATAATTGTTTGTTAAGCAGATTAATCATGTACCCCTACCAACAAACACTTTTGGAACATCTCCTAATATGCATATATTTGTTTATTTATAAATTGCAAACTCATACCATTATATATAATACACATATTATAACACATACAGATAGAAATTTTAAAAGGACAAAATGAAGATTTAATAATATTTAATCCCAGAAAGAATGGGGAGCAACTAGTTTCTTGACAGGTGAAGAAGTGGGAGGAGTTGCTTTTAGGAATATCACTTCTGCAGTCATATGAAGGATGGATTGAAATGGAGAGAGACTTTGAGGCTGAGAACAAACATCCAGGTGAGAGATGATGAGGGTCTAAAGTTCAGTGGGGGCTGTATGGAGAGAGGCAGAAAGGGACAGACACGAGAGTCATGGAGACAGAACTGACAAATTTTGACAACTGATAGGATAAAGGGAGTGAGATAAAATGAGGAGTCAGAGAAAACACTACAGTTTTGAGAAACTTGGAGAGTGGAAGGGTTGTGGTGTCCTTGACAGTCATAGGAAGCTCAGAAAGGGGTGGGTTTGTGTTGAGGAAGATGCTATAATGGTGTCCATGATAAAGAATATAAGTCCTACATGTTTACTATCACATGTGACTCACTCTTTCTCTCCCAACATGAAAAGAGGGAGAAAGGGAATGAATTGAGAAATTCTTCCTTCTCTTAGTCATCAGGTGTCATTATTCCACTCATCCTGAGTAGTAAATCATCCATTTTTCAATCTTCTTCTTTCTTCCACATATCTTTAAAAAATACCGAGAAGCAAGCAAGCAAACAGTCAAATCCCCAACCTTTTTGTCATTTGTAACATTACTCATGTTATTTAGGGTTCTTGATATGGAATTGTGCCACCCTTTTATATTTCTCCTTCATTACTTTTTCTTAATTCTGTATTCTGCAATGCCGTCTTAAAATCTAAGTGGGTCGAACGATTTCCTCTTTCTTGACATTGTTTGTGTTTCATAATTTCCTTTTTTTCTCTATCATCAGAATGTTTTCTCTTTTTTGTCTTCAGAATTTAAGTCTTGGGAACATCCCATAGCTTTGTAGCATTCATTTTCCTATCTGTTCTTTCTCTGAATCTTTGAAATCAACTTTCCCCAAATTCATGGCATATTTCCTCAATCACAGCTTTTAAAATGGAGTGGTCATTTCCTTCCATGGTTTTGTCTGTTTTCCTTCCATAGTACTCCACTGACCATGTCTTCCTATTTTGATCACAGCTCAGGTCCAATGCTGTGTCCTGGTTCCTAAATGGGTCATCACAGGCTTACTAAATAATTCTACTATGACAAATGAAAATTCCCAGGAGACAGAATTTCTGGGTAATTAAAGATCAGTTCATTAATTAGACTAGCATATAGTTAGTAAATTCATGGTCATTGGTCTCTCTTACTAACCAAAAGGACCCCCTCCCTCTCCCATCCCCAGGAGAACATTGAATGCTTAAAAACCATTGGGAAAGGGGGTGTTCCTGAGGGCAAAAATCAACTCTGATTAGTTAACAATTAATGAGAGAATGAATAATATAATAAGAGGGTGTCATTTTCTAATAAGTGACTGGGGAGTGATCATGTCAGCAGTCCTATATCATTCTACCTCCAGCAATCTTAAACCAAAGGATCTGTTCTCTGCCCATTCCTATACCAGTTGGACAATGGTGGGATTACAGTAAAATTTTATCTAGATAAGATATTTTGAGTGGGTCAAGGTCAAAAATGTCCTTGAAAGACTGGGCTTTGAAGGAGCAAGCAAAAACAGGATCTTTGGCTCCTATGTATTAATTTGGTTATTCATATAATAAGAAAGTAATCATTTTTTTTCATCACTGAAGTTTCCCCAGATCTACCAGGGGTGGCACCATTCTCTGAAGTAAATACAACTTTGAAAATAAAAAAAGAATAAGAATATATTAGCCCAAGAGAGGCAGAATTAATGTTTTATTAGCTAACTTGAAGGATTCCAAAGAGAATGTCAAAATAGCTCTTGCCAATCTTGAGACAATCAGCCAACCAAATGAGAGAATATATCTAAAGTATTTGCAAGCCTAGAAAAGTGCTAGGTATTATTAATCTACAAGGGACAAGAGGGGAGCAGAATAATCATTTGTAGGGGTGCCTAGGTGGCACAGTGAGTAGAGCGCCGGCCCTGGAGTCAGAAGGACCTAAGTTCGGATCCGGCCTCAGACACTTAACACACACAAACAAACAAACAAAAAAAAAACCCTAGCCATGTGACCTTGGGCAAGTTACTTAACCCCAATTGCCCTCCAAAAAGAAAAAAAAATAAACATTTGTATACTGCCTACTATGTGCCAGGCATTGTGCCTTTATTGTGCCATTATTATCTCATATGATCCTCACAACAACAACCATGACAGGTAGGTGATGTCGTTATCCCCATTTTATAGTGGAGGAAATTGATGCAAACTTAGGGGAAGTGACTTGCTCGGGCAGGTTCACCCACCTAATAAATATCTGAGGCTAGATTTGAATTCAGGTTTTCCTGCCTAGTTTTAGACCCAGCACTCTGTCCACTGTTCCACCTAGCTGCCTTTGAACCTCAACAAACCATTATTAAATCCTTTCTATTTTCCAAGCACTGTGCTGAGGCTGAAGATACAAAGGAAAAACAAACAATTCCTGTTCTCATGCTTTGTTTCTGATGGAGGAGATAATATAAATATCATCATTTATATCATGTCTTAAGGTATGCAAGTACTTTACAATATTGTGTCTCATTCTATCCCCACAACAGTTCTGGGAGGTAAATGCTATTATTTTCACCTCACTTTATATATGAGGCACTGAGTGACTTACCCAAGGTCACACAGCTAGTAAGTATCTGAGGTCACATTTGAATTCAGGGCTTCATGACCCCGGGCCTAGTGAATAACAGCTAAATTGGTATAAACTACTGTAAAGCTTCTATATTGACTTCACTGAGTTAGTCAGTGAACAAATATTCATTAAGCCCTTCCTATGTGCCAGGGACAGTGTTACTGCAGACTATAACTCCATCTCTATAGTGCTAATTTTAGATATTTAAAAAAAATTAGAATATTGTAATCCATTCTTTGACTCTTTAGGTATTCATTCTAAACCGGAAAGAAGGCAAACTGTCTAAAGAATGGAGGTATAAGGGGTGGTCTGATGGGTCATGCTACTGAGAAAAAATTCATTTCTGTTTTTCCTTTGTAAAGGAGATGAAAGTAAAGGAGAACCTGGTGCTCGATTGGGTTCCATGTGGTTCATATTGTCCACAAAAATGATGCCTGCAGGGGCAGCTAGGTGGCCCAGTGAATAGAGCACCCTGGAGTCAGGAGAACCTGAGTTCAAATCCGGCCTCAGATACTTAACACAGAAACTAGCTGTGTGACCTTGGGTGAGTCACTTAACCCCAATTGCCCTCCAAAAAGCAAAAAAAAAAAAAAAAAGATGCCTGCTGTCTTCATTGAGCACATGATACATGAGCCTGAGGGATTCCTGGTCCATAATCACTTTTTCTCATCTACTCATGCCTAATAGCCTGTGTTGCTAAAGATTTCCTAGCAGGATGATGGGAAACATAATAGTTAATGGAAATGTGATGAATGAGGGGAAATGATGGGAACTCAGGGATTTAGTTTGGGAACCAAAGGTGCTATGGGGGTGTAAGTCTTTTACCAGAGGCAAACCATTCACATAACACTTTTTCAAAGTAAGTCTACATATTTCCATCCCTTGGGTTATCTAGAAACTTTTTTTAACAGCAACTCTATATTGTTCATACTATTGTTTTAATAAAGGAAACCATTTTTTAAAAATCCCAGAGAGAACAATGTCTTAAAACTTAAGAACAACATCTTAAAACTTAAGTAGTAAAGAGCTATTCGGTTTATTATTAAATATCTTCTTCCCAGCATCTGCCCCCAATCTTTTTGGCTGTAGTTTTTGCTTCAGGGATGTCTTGGGGTGAAGCATGGTACAATAACCAACAATTCAGCCAATAAACATTTGTTGAATGGTTACTATGTGCCAGTCCCTGTGCTAAACATGGGAAGATTTAGAACTAGAAGGGGTCTTTGAAAGTTCAACTGTCTCATTTTATCGATGAGAAAACTGAAACCCAGGAGAGGTGATTTAGTGTCTTTTTCTATAGAGTCAGATTGTTTCTAATAATCCTTCCTGCATATGAATGAACACAAATAAAGTTGTACGTAGTGAACAGAGAGGCCTTCTCATTCTCAGCATTGCATTTGAAGCACCAAAACTCTTGGACCATGACCATGACCATAAGGGTCTTTCCTGACTCTTCTAAAACAATGACTCTTACCAATGATAGGATTCAGTAAACCTTTCTTAATTTCATAGGATCATAGGTTCAGAGCTGAGAGATATCTTAGCAATCATTTGATCTGAGATCCTTGTTTTACACAATCATAACATATTGCCTGGAGAAATGATTTACCTAGGGTTATATAGGACCACAGGTTTCGGGCTGGAAGGGACTATAAGGCCATCTACTCGAACCCTTTTATTTAACAAGTGAAGAAACTGAGGCCCAGAGAGGTCAGTTAAATTATCCAGGGTTAAAAAAGATAGTAGAATCATAGATTTAGAACCTAAAGGGACCTTCGAGTCCATATTATTTTACAAATGAAGAAGCAGGGACTCATTAATGTTTGGTGACTTGGCCAAGGTCAGACGTGCAATAAGTGACTGAGGTTTGCTTTGAGCCCAGTTTTTTTTTTTTCTCTCTAAACCAGTGCTTTCTCCTCTCCACCCTAAATATTCAGGGCATTGAAATATAGATCTATAGATAGGAAAAGGACATTGTTCTCCAGGAACTTACAAATCTAAGTTGGAGAAAAATATGAACAAGAAATTATTCTTATGCACAAGGAAGTTTGTTATTCACAAAGTATAATTACTAAAAAAATTCTATGAAGAAATTAAGGAGAAAGACATTCCTTTGTGTTTAGAGAAAGTGATGTAGGGAGGGGAGGGAATCAAGAACAGCTTCTTTCTCTGGGAGTGTTTACCCTCCTCCCATTCTGCTGGAGGCTTTCTGCTTCCCCTTAAGCTTTTACAACTTAAAACAGTGTTAATACTTTTAGGATATTTGTATATTTTGTGGACATAGTTGTTTGCCTATTGTTCCCTTTAGAATGTGAGCTACTTAAGGAAAGGGCCTATGTTGTTGGAACCTCAGTTCTCAGTACAGTGCTGAATACAGAGTAAGAACTTTAAAAAGGTTTGTTGGCTGTCTGAATGAGGTGGTGACTCAGTTGGGTTTTAAGAAAGAACAGAGTGTCAGCCGATGGAGATGAGAAATATCCAAGACCTGAGATCAGGGTGACCCACAACATAGAGATGGGAAAAGGCAGGAAAATAACTATCTGCAGCCATATCTATGTCTATGTCTACATTTACGTCTATGTCTATGTCTATATCTGTGTCTATGTCTGTGTTTATATCTGTGTCTACATCTAAGTCTATAGATGTGTCTACATCTATATCTGTGTCTGTTTCTACATCTATGTCTATATCTGTGTCTATATCTATGTTTGTGTCTATATCTGCATCTGTGTCTGTGTTCCTATCTCTATATGTATGAGGGAGAAAAAAGCTATACATATGTGTGTGTGTATATATATACACACACACACACACACACACATATACATATATATCCAATGTATATTTAAATTATATTTAAGTATATATGTGTGTGTGCATGTGTGTATATATATGTATGTGAATCTCTCTCTAAAAATACACATGTATGTAAGTATATATACACATATACATATTCATATTGTTTCCCCAATGGAATACATTGGGAACACACATATATGCAATATATGTGTGTATATAAAATATACATACAATATATAGCATATGCACATAATACATTGGAACACACATATATGCAGTATAATACAATATAAATTCATAAACAGTTTTCTTTCATTAGATTCAAGAAGAATTCTTTAAGTACTTGCTATGAGCCAATTAGCCTTCTAGATTTTTAGACTACAAATACAAAGTAAGTCTTCCCCTTAAGAAACCTATGTTCTCCTGGAACGGCATGTTGTTAGGCTGTGAGCTCCTTGAGATCAGAAACTGTTTTTTGCCTTTCTTGGTATCCCCAGTTGTCAGCACTGTACCTGGCCTATATAATGGGGATTTGATAAATACTTATTAACTGATATGATGGGAAATCAGTCCTGGAATCAGAAGGTCTAGTTTTAAATCTAGGCCCTGCCTGTTTATTCACTCTATGACTTTAGGCAGGGCATTATTTCTTTTCCCTGGGGGGCGAGGCAATCAGGCTTAAGTGACTCGCCCAGGTTCACACAGCTAATAAGTTAGTGTCTAAGGTTGGATTTGAACCCAAGTCCTGCTGACTCTGGGTCCAGGGTTCTATCCACTGGGATCCCTACTTGCCCCTATTATTTTAGAAACTGCTGTGATTTTATTCCTCATTTGATACCACTTCTGTCAAACCAAGTAATTTCAGGATCTCCAGATCTAAAATTCAGCAAAAAAATCAGGTTAGTTTAGTTTGCATTAGATTCACCTGCCCGCTCCCCTAGGCAATTTCTAGTGGTATCTTGCATTCTTTCCTGCCTTGGCATTTGCTATCTACCACTCATTTGGTATCTATTGATATTACCTAGTAGCTAATCCACCTCCTTGAACCCCCTTCTTCCACTGAAATTGCCTTTGTCTTTTTCTTTGTCTTTTAATAATATTTTATTTTTTCCCAAATACATATAAAATCATTTTTAACATGTTTGTTTTGTTTTGTTTTGTTTGTTCGTTAATTTTTAGTTTTGAGCTTAAGCAGGTCAAAAAAAAAAATCTTGCTGATAATCTGTCTATGAAGGCACTTAAAATCTCTAATGTCCAGGTCTCTATTTCTACCTTTGTCTAAAAAAAGAGGGGGGGAGGACAGAGCATCAAATCCTCTGAGTACCAATAGAGTGTCCAGCCAGTGCCCTGCCAGTGCTGGGGCTTGCCATCATTCATATCGCTTGCATTAACAGTATTTCAGCAGAATTTTATGTCCTTAATTTTCACAGTGCTTTGTGATACTGAGCAGCCTGAGTAAATATTTGATGACTGTGGCTCCTTTAGGATTATCTCATTGAGAGTAAAGATATTAAAATAGAACTCTTGTCATGTTACTGCTTTTATGTTTTCTGGCCCGGCAGTTGATTGACAGAATGCATGCTAACAGTGCTAAATCGGAAGCAGTTCTCTGCCTGTGAGTTTCCATGCCAGAGGCTATAGGGAAAACAAGGTACCAGTCAATGGAAAGTGATTCCTTGTAATTCTGGAAGAAGCCTTTGTGCTGCACATTAAAAATGTGGGTTCAATAGAGGTCTCTTTATAAGTACAAAATGGGATTGGTCTCTGTATCATTTACCATCTCTGACAAGCTAACAGGAGTCTTCCCTTCTTCTTTCATGTGTCCCTCAGCATCTCAAAGACCTTGGCACTGACTTTTTGTGCTTGTGAGCTCTCAGCTCATGCACTGGAATATCAAGTTTCTACCTGGAAATGAAAGAGCTCAGAAGCCAGTTGTTGGGGGCACAGAATGTCCTTGCCTGGTTTGAGGATCTCAGACAATGTAGACAAGGCCAAGAGAGAAGGCTTTATTTATGGGGCACTTTGGAAACAGGATCAATAGTTACAAAGTACATGTGTATACACATGCATGCATATGCATGTGTATACACATAAGTATAGACACAACTATAGGTGTGCAAATGTGCATATGTGTGCATATGCAATATGTGCAGCACATATTCAGCAGTCCACACACATGCATGAACATATACACACAAATATATACACATCTGTACACACATATGTATATGCACACATGTATCCACACACATATCAGCTACCAGTATATATGCAGGTGTGCACATACATACACACATGTATACATACACAGTGTTTATCAGATACCTACCATCATATGTACACATACACTCATATGAATATATACACACATACATGTACACACATATACCCTATATCTATCATTTTATATACATATATCAGAAGTTGCCATTTGCCTAAAGATCTCATAGGTTTAAATTGAGCAAGTCTATATAGTTATTTAGGACTGAAAACCAAGACATTCGCCAACTGCAGTTTGGGCTCATACCGTTTACATTTTGCAGGGCAAACCAATATGACTATAAAACCCAACTGTGAGGCATCCAGGCAGGGAAGACTATCTCAATTCAATTTTCTGCCTGATGGGGAAGTGTCTTTTATAGGAGATCATACATTGGTCTCCAACCAATGTCCAGCCATGGTTATCAGCATGACATTTCTCAAAATCACAGAGACAGAGGCTGAGTGGAAAGGGACCTCAAAGGCCATGTAGTTCAGCCTGTACCTGAACAAGATTTCCCTTGACCACATACCCAGAAAATGGCCAGATAAACCTTTAGTTGAAACTCTTCAGACAAGGGGACCCACCACTTCCCAAACTAGACCATTTAGCTTTTGGGTACCTCTATTTTTTGGGAAGTAGAATTTTGCTTTTATCAGGAATTCTTTATCTTCCCCAATTATGCATTCCCAGGGAGAAGTGACCATTTTTTTTGCCCTTCTTTGTATCCTTAGTATTTAGCACAATGCCTGGCAAAAAGTAGGTACTTAATTGTTTGTTGGATGGCTGAGGAACTGACTGACTCTATTCTCTTTGTTACTGTTTCCACCCTATGCTCCTAGGTCTGCCTTCCAGAGTCAAGCAGAGCAAGCCTGCTCTCTCATCCATATGACAAACTTTCAAGTACCCAGAAAGTCTTCTCATCCCCAGCTTAAACATCCCCATATCTTTTAGACAATCTTTACATTCCAAGAGCTCAAGGCTCTTCATTGCACTGACATGGGAGTTTTGTGAAAACACAGCTTCCTTAAGACAGTAGTCCTTATGACATATTGGAAGAGTGACAGAGTTGGGCTCATGGTCTTCCTCATCTGTGTCCTCAGGTCAAATCTCTGTTATGGGAGTATGGGCAATCACAGCTAAGAACCTCTCTTTCCTTGGGTATTAAATGGGAGGCATAATATTTTTACTACTTACCTTCTATGGCTTGAAAGAAATATGAGTTATTATAGTGGTGAAAGACACCATGAGTAGTGTCCTCAGAATCAAGTGACTTCCCATACAACCTCTAACACAAACTGATTGTGTAGCCCTGGGTAAGTCATGTAATCTTTTAATACTCTAGGCAACTTTCTAAGACTGTGAATTGTAGAGAAGATACCAACCTACCTTGGGAGAAGGAATTTTATCAACTGTGATTTCCCTATACAGTTGAAATCATAGGTCTAGCCTCTATCTTATTATTTTTTTATTCAATTAACTTGCGTTTTTCCTTATCTAATTCACTACTTTCATTCCTCCCTCAATCCGCCATGAATGAGGGCTGTAAAAAGGAAATTAAATGGTGCACCAAGGGGGTTTATTATCTCACTGATGTGCTAGGGATTTACATGGGTAGCTCTTAACTGTAATGGGAGTGCATAGAGAAAATAGATGATTCTAACATTTGCTTTATTGGAAAGGTCAAAAGCTGTTTTGTTTATCCTCAATATTTTAAAGCTATCAGCTCTGATTAAACTTAGGTATAGAACTGAGAGGAGGTGTTATGTTTTTTTTTCCTTTAATTTAAAATACGAACACCGTCTTAAGAAGCTACAGGACTCCATGTTGTCCTCATTTGTGTGCTGAGCAGGGGTTCTTTTTGATTATGCTAATAAGTAATAACAACAATACTTCTTTTTTAACCTATGCATCCAACGTATTCTTCTATCAGGGCTTATTTTCATATCGAGACTTTCAGGCACAGTGAGCTCTTTGGGAGAGGTCAGGGGATAAAAAGCTGGATTGCTGATGTAAAATATTTCCTAACCCATCTTTCCCCACTGAAAAAAAAGAAAATCCTGTTACAGGTTGTCCTGATCACTGGTGACTAGAGGGGATGGGGAAGCTTGGAGTGAGATGCATTGCATCCTTAAATAAATTCCTTATTGTAACTAGATACAGATAGCTACACTCCCAATGCATGCATATTTGCACCTAAACAATAGTATATCTTTAGTAAGTAGAATATAAGGTGAAATGCCTCCTAAGGTTCTTAAACTGTTTTTTGAAACTCATATAACAGGATTTCAGAATAAAAAAATCACAGAATTTAATACTTGGAACAGGTCCTGCAGTTACAAATTTAGATCTGGATGGGATTTCTGAGGTCATCTTGCCCAACCCCTCATTTTATAGATAAGGAAGCAGGTTCAGAGTGGACAAATGATGTGCCCAAGGTCATCAGTTTGCAGATGTAATGTTGGATGCCCATATAGCTAGTGAGTGGTAGAGCTGGGGTTTGAACCCATAGCAAAAAGCAACATGATCCAATTGGAAAAGCACAGATTCTAGAGTCTGAGGAAGTGGGTTCCAATCCTGCTTCTCATTATTACTGCCTGTGTCACTACTCAATCTCCTTTGTAAAATGAAGTAGTTGAACCAAACAGCCTCTGAAATCCTTTCCACCTCTGGATCTGTGATCCTAGGACCTCCAACATTCAATGCAATGGTGTTTTCATTGGTACTGCCATCTAGTGGCCACAACTTGAACTGCCATGTTGTTGGTGAATATTTGCTGACTAACCAGCAATGAGGAGGATTGTGGCACATTTGGAGTTACATCAATCCACTTTGGAATCACACTCATTTTCAGGAGGATAAGTTTGTTTTTAATCTCTCTCCTGACACGAAGCCTATATTCGCTTCCAACTTCCATCTAGATTTGCCCTTTTAAAAGAAAGAAAATATTGTTGTTCATCCAGGTGATAACCCCTCTACAGATCTGAGGACATATTCTTTCTATAGTCTCCTCTTTCCCAAACTAAATTTCTCAAACTACTCCAAATTATCCTCTATTTTAGGAGATCTTAGCCTATTGTCTATAACCTACTAAAAACCGTATTGAATACATTTGATTGCTCTCTTTTTTATGTATAATACAGATAATTATTTCAATATACTGTAGTTGATTTCTTTTGCCATCCTGTGTATTTAATTTTGTTGATCTTAAAAACATTATTCTGAGATGACCATAGGCTTCGCCAGATGGCTGAGGAGTCCATGACTCAAAAAATCCCCTCATAAAGGGCACAAACTGGAAGCCCATCACCGTCCTGGCTGCCCCCTTAAAACATTAACCAGATTGTCAATGACCTTCCAGGGAAATGATGTCCTTGCATTACTGATATAAATCTGACCTGGTCATAGTATATGATCTTTCTGAAATATTACTGCAGTCCCCTTGATAATATTTTATTTAAAATTTTTTGCTGCAATATATATTTAGGAAAATTAGTTCATATTTTTCATTTTCTGCTTTTGCTCTCCCTGGGTTAAGTATCAAAACAATATTTATTTTATAGAATGAATTTAATAGAACTTTTAAATCTATTTTTTCAGTTTATATAGTATTGAAATTAATTATGATTTAATATTTGGTAGCTTTTGCTTTTAAATCTATCTGGTCTTGAAGTATTTTCCCATTATGGAGTTCATTTATGGCTTATTCAGTTTCTTTTTTTTTTTTTCTAATATAGGGTCCTAGAAGTATTCTATTTAGCCTTCTGTTCATCTAGGAAATTTATATTTTTTATAAATATTTCATTTAGTTTGTCAGTTTCGATGGCATAAAGATTAGGAAATTAGCTCCTAGTAACTGCTTTCATCTTCACTGGTTGTGTATTTACCCTTTTCATTTTTGATACATCTGACAACTTGGGTTTCTTTTAAAAAGAAAATTGGACTATGTTTATTGTTTTTTTAAATAAAACTACCTCCTAGTTTTATTTATTAGTTCATCTTATTTTTCAATTTTATCAGTTTCTCCTTTGATTTTTAGGCTTTCGATTTTGTTGCTGGTGTTTAATTGGGAATTGTTATTATATTCTAGGGTTTTTTTTAATGTGCATGCCAATTTCATTGATCTGCTTTTTCTCTATTTTATTGATATAAGCATTTAGAGATATTACACCCCAGCTGTATCTGATGAATTTTGTTAATTCTTTTTATTGTCTTTTCCTTTAATGAGATTATTGGTTGTTTCTATGATTTGTTCTTTGGTTCATTCATTCTTTTTTTTTTTCTTTTTGGAAACGGGAAGGTAGAGCAATTGGGGTTAAGTGACTTGCCCAAGGTCACATAGCTAATAAGTGTTAAGTGTCTGAGGCCAAATTTGAACCCAGGTCCTGATGACTCCAGGGCCGGTGCTCTAGGTTCATTTATTCTCCTTTCCTTCTTCTTCTGGAACATCTCTCTTTCTCATTCTTCTATTTTTTTTTTGAGATCACCCCAGCATAATTGACTTACACAGTTATGGAAATTCCTTTGAATTGCCCTGAAGATGATAAAGGGTGACAAAGTGGCACAGTGGATAGAATGTTGGGCTTGTGTAGCAGCAAGCACCCCAGCATACCCAGGGTGGCTGCAACACAGGTTCTTAGATCTGCTTTTATTTTCTAAAGGAAAGCAACTCAAAATGAGTCAATCTTGTTTTAATCAATTAAACATATAATTTACCTAGTTCAGGGAGAAAAGTTAGCACCTTGAACTTCAGAGTATACAGACAAAGGTTACAAGAAAACAGAAAAACATATCAAGCAGACAGGCCTCCAACTGTCTTGACCATTACATCCATACCTAGTCAGTTACCAGAGAGGGAAGCATCAACATCTGGGTTTCCAAAGCCAGGGGGCTCTCAACGGCTGCCCAGAGTCTTATCTTGTCAAATCACATAACACTTCTCAAAGTGAGCCCCAAAACAGCACCTCAAATCAAGGTGTATATATATATATATATATATATATAGCCTTCTCCTGGCTCAAAAAATGTAACAACCCTCTTGACTCACTGCCCAATCACAAAGCACCAAGGTGTGGGCATTCCTGAAAAATAAGCCGCGCACCACAGGCTTCTGGTGCATTTAACCCAGGGGCAGGGAAGATCTATTAAAAAAAAATTATATTCTTATAACAGCTTGGTATCAGGAAGACTCATCTTCTTGAATTCAAATCTGACTTCAGACACTTAGTGGCTATGTGGCCCTGGGCAAGTCACTTAACCCTGTTTACTTCAGTTACCTCACCTGTAAAATGAGGTAGAGAAGGAAAGGGCAAACTACTCCAATATCTTTTTCAAGAAAATCCTTAATGGGTTTACAACAAGTTGGACACAACTGAAATTACTGAACAACAAAAAGGACAAAATCCTTTGGAATTGTATCATCTTCACCTATCACTTATGTGAAAAGTTTAACCTTATGAAGTCCCTTTTGATTTCTCTTTCATGTTTACCTTTTTATGCTTCTCTTGAGTCTTGTGTTTTGAATGTTAAATTTTCTATTCAGCTATGATCTTTTCATCAGGAAAGCTTAAAAGTCCTCTATTTCATTAAATAGCCATACCCCTAGTCTCCATAGAATTAAACGCAGTTTTGCTGGGCAGGTAATCCTTGGTTGTAATCCTATTTATTTTGCTTTCCAGAATATCATATTGTAAACCCTCCAGTCTTTTAATGTGACAACTGCCTCTTTTGCATCTCATATTTGAAAATCAATTTTTCTATTCAGTTCTGATCTTTTCATCAGGAATTCTTAAAGTCCTCTATTTCTTTAAATATCCACTTTCCCCCTAAAGGATTATACTTAGTTTTTCTGGGTAGGTGATTCTTGGTTGTAATCCTAGCTCCTTTGCCCTCTGGAAAATCATACCCCAAGTCCTCTGGTTCTTTAATATGAAACCTGCTAAATCTTGTGTTATCCTAACTGTGGCACCGCAATATCTGAATTATTTCTTTCTTGGCTGCTTGCAGTATTTTCTCCTTGACTTAAGAGGTCTGGAATTTGCCTATAATATTCCTGAGAATTTTCATTTCAGGGTCTCTTTCAGGAGGTGAATGGGGGATTCTTTCAATTTCTATTTTACTCTCCACTTCTGGAATATCAGGGCAATTTTTCCTTGATAATTTCTTGAAATTGTCTGGGTTCTTTTTTGACCATGATTTTCAGGTACTCCAATAATGCTTAAATTATCTCTTCTGAACTTATTTTCTAGTCCTGTTGTTTTTTTCCAATGAGATATTTCACATTTTCTTCAATTTTTTTCATTATTTGATTTTGTTTGATTGTTTCTTGAGATCTAGTAAAGTCATTATTTTCCACTTGTCCAATGCTTACTTTTATGATTTATTTTCTTCAGTGAGGTTTTATACTCCCTTTTCCATTTGATCAATTCAACTTTTTTTTTTTTTTTTAAGCAATTGGGGTTAAGTAACTTGCTCAAGGTTACATGGCTAGTCATTATTTATGCGTGGGTGCTCATTTTATGAGGCCTGATTCGATCTCGGGTCATCCCAACTCCGAGGCCGGCGCTCTTACTCACTGTGCCACCTAGCCATCCTGCAATTCAACTTTTTAAGGAGTTCTTCTCTTCAGTGAATTTTTATGCATCTTTTCCCATTTGGTCAATTCTACTTTTCAAGGCATTCTTCTCTTCATTCGATTTTTGTGCTCCTTTTATCATTTGACCTAACCTGTTTGTTAAGATGTTATTTTCTTCAGTATTTTTGTGCCTCCTTTACCACACTGTTGACTCCTTTTTCATGATTTTCTTCCATTACCTTAATTTCTCTTTCCTAATTGTACTCTACCTCTCTTACTTGATTTTAAAAATCCTTTTTGAGCTCTTATATGACCTGAGACTAAGTCATACTTTTATTGTAGTCTTTGGATGCAGGAATTTTGACTATTATCTTCTTTGGAGCATGTGTTTTGATCTTTCTTGTCATCATAGTAATTTTCTGTGATCAGAATGTTTTTTCTGTTGTTTGTCCATTTTCCAGCCTGTTTCTTGACTTACAAGTCAAAAACTGTATGCTAAAGTGAGGCTCTGCTTCCTAATTGGAGGGGGCACTATCTGAAGCTTTAGATTTCTTATGCAGCTGTTTTCAGAGGTAATTCTAGGAATCTTTAAGTTTTTGGCTTTTCTAAGGTGGTATGATCTATGTAGAGGTGTGTTTACTACACTCCTGTACTGTGCACTGGTTTATGAGCTACCACAAGCACTCTTTTCAACCTTGGAGTCATGAAGAGGGTCACTGCCCCCTATATTCCCAAGCTCTGCTGTGCTAATGCTCCTCCTTGAATTTGGACTAAGACCCGGGATTGTGACCCAGATCCAAGTATAGGCAATGCAACAGAGTCCTGCCCTTGGTGCCAGCAAAGGGACCCCTGCAAATCTCCTTCTAACCCATTGTCCAATCTCCTTATCATTTGTGGACTAAGAGGTCTGGAAACCTCCACTGCTACCTCTGATGCAGATGCCTGAGGCCTCTCCTGGTTTGTTGGGGTCAGGTCTGCACTGGTGCAGCCTGTACTGAACTGCACTCCCCTCTCACCCTGGTGCAACAGATCTCTCCTGCTAAACTTTTAAGTTGTCTTGGGCTTGAAAATTGTTTCACTCCATCTTTTTGTGGGTTCTGCTACTCTAGAATTTGTTTAGAGTCATCATTTATAGGTGTTTGGAAGGGTTTGGGAGAGAACTTATGCAAGTCCCTGCCTTTACTCCCTCATCATGTTTCTGCCCCAGGAATGAGAATTCTGTGGGAAAAAAATGATACTTTCTCAATGGGCCTTTTCCCATAAGATTACTTTCTATGCATTTTGCATTTATTTATCTGCATGTATAGTGTGGCCTCTTTCTCTCCCTGTCACCCCCACCCACCCCATGTAGAATATAAGCCCCTTGATGGCATGGACAATTTCTCATTTTGTCTTTGTAGTCTCACGGACTTTCAGGTGCAGGAAGTGAATTTGAATCCTGTCTTGAATGCTTATTAGCTGATAGATGAAGTATTTCCCAAACTTTAAAGCACTATATAAATGCTATTATTATTAAGATTATTAATACTTGATGAATTTAATGTTTTTTAATATGCTACACAAAAACCAATAAGTACACAGAGTGAGCTTTACTTTCCCTCCAAAGATGACTTGTCAAGGGGGCTGAGATCATGAAAAGGAATCTCATTTCCAACCCTGCTGAGGGAGGGGTTACTTCCAGTCAACCATGTGCCCTTGATGTGGTGCATACTTTAAGCTCTCTGGAGAGTGTCTTTCAGATACTTGCCAGGGGCTTTCCACTAAAGGACAGAGTTTCTGTACAACCCGAAACCAACTCCTGAGATAAAATTATTCCAGTACTGCTCCCAGAACACAAAGGTTATGTTGTATGTATCTGCATGGAAACTAATTTTATGTACCCAACAGGCAAATGCTGATAGAAAATACCTTGCAAGCTTATAGGGAAGTAGGAAACAAGGCAGCCAATTTTCATTGTGCTCAAGGAAAATATATGGACATACAAGAAGTGATAAGGGGGGGCGGAGCCAAGATGGCAGAGTAGAAACAGCTCATCCAAGCCACTCTGCCCCCAGATTCCCCCCAAACTATGTAAAAGGGGACTCTGAACAACTTCTGGAGCCCCAGCACCCACAGAACGACACAGAGAAGCTAACCTCCCGCCAAGGACAGCCCAGCAGGAAGGACCAGCCCAGCACTCTGGGAGCCAGCAGCGCACAGTGGGCAGAGCGCGGGGAGCTGAGCCGAGTGGAGCCCAGGTCCCCGTGAGCCGATGTTTTAGCCCCAGGGCGGCAGGGCCAGCAGCTGGCTGGAGAGACCCCAGCACACCAACAGCTGTGGCGACTCCAGAATTATCAACATAGACATGCCTAGGACAAAGTAAGAGGTTAGTGTCCTATGGACTTTGGGAACAGCATTTGGGGAATGTGTCGGCTCCCTCCCCTGGGGGCTAGAAGCCACTGAGGAGACACGCCATTTTGGAGTTTTCAGAGGCAGCTCCAGCTCCTGGCCTGCTAATTGTAGGGAGATCCAGCGATCAGTCTTGGGGGGTAATTGCTCTTGCTTTAACTTCCCTGGATCTGGATCGTGATCTAGGGTGGAAGTCGTGGGTGGGTTTACAGCTTGCCAGAAACGGAAGTTGCCCCCCACACGTTCAGGATAAAAATTCCTCTATCTGGCCTTAAAGCCATAGTGTGGCAACAAGCCCAAAAGTCAAGTAATTAAGTGGCAACATGCCAAGGCAAAGGAAACAGAAAAATGCAACCCTAGACACCTATTTTGGGGGCATAGAGCGGGAAAAGGACTGTGAGGTCAGAAGTCCTGCTCCAAAAGCCCCAGGGGAAAACATGAGCAGGTTGCAGGCCATAGAGGACATTAAGAAGGACTTTAAAAATCAAATAAGAGAAGTGAAGGAAAAATTGGAAAGAGAAATGAGAAGGATACAAGAAAAGCATGAAATGAGGTTCAACAGCCTGACTGAGGAAAACAACTCCTTAAAAAATAGACTAACTCAAATGGCAAAGGAGGCCCAAAAGGGCAATGAGGAGAAAAATGCCTTAAAAAGTCATATTTTCCAGATGGAAAAGGAATCTCAAAAGTTCACTGAGGAGATTCATTCCTTCAGAGTTAGACTGGAGCAAATGGAAGCTAATGACTTCATGAGAAATCAAGATGCTGTTAAGCAGATCCAAACAAATGAAATATTAGAAGGCAATGTGAAATATCTCATGGGAAAAACTACTGACCTGGAAAATAGATCCAGGAGAGACAATTTAAAAATTAGTGGACTACCTGAAAGCCATGATCAAAGAAAGAACCTAGAAATCACCCTTCAAGAAATTCTCAAGGAAAATTGCCCTGATGTTTTAGAGCCAGAGGGCAAAATTGAGGTTGAAAGAATCCACAGATCACCTCCTGAAAAAGATCCCAAAAAGAAAACTCCCAGGAATATTATAGCCAGGTTCCAGAATCCCCAGATCAAGGAGAAAATACTCCAAGCAGCCAGGAAGAAACAATTTCAATATTGTGGAAACACAATCAGAATAGCCCAGGACCTGGCAGCCTCTACACTGAGGGATCAAAGGGCATGGAATATGATATTCCAGAGGGCAAAAGAACTGGGAATGAACCCAAGGGTCACCTACCCAGCAAAACTGAGTATTTTGTTTCAGGGGAAAATATGGTCATTCAGTGGAATAGAGGACTTTCAAGCATTCTTGAGGAAAAAACCAGAATTGAATAGAAAATTTGACATCCAGACACAAGAAGCAAGAGATGCCTGAGAAGGTAATCAGGGAAAAGAAATCAAAAGGAACTTATCAAAGTTGAACTATTTACATTCCTATATGGAAAAGCAATAACTGTGAGTGATGATATCTTTCTCACTATGAAAATAATGGAAGAAGGGTGTGTGGTCATATGAATACATATGTGAATGTGTGTGTATATGGTTACAGTTATATATGGATAGAGGGCATAGGTTGAATTTGTTGGGAAGGGAGAATACTCAAGGGATGAAATTATGAGGTGAGAGAGGAAAGTGGCAAGAGGAGATGGGGAGAGACAGGGTAGGGTAAACTATCTCATGTAGAAGAAGCAAGGGGAAGTGGTTGCAAGGGAGGGGGAGAATAGGAAGGCAAAAAAGGCAAAACCACATTCTCATTGAATTTGGTTCAGGGAGAGAATGACATACATACTAAATGGGATATCTCAACCTGCAGCAGAATAGGGGGAATGGGGATGAGAGGAGGGATGATGGATGGGAGGGCATCCTTGGGGGGAGGGGAGGTTGGAAGTACCCACTATAGAAGAGGGACAGGATCATGTAGGGAATGGACCAGGTGGGGGTGGGATGAGTGGGAGGGAATTATAAGCAGCCTTGTACAATATATCTACTATGATAATGTTTTGCATAGCTAGACATGTACAACATATACTGAATTACTTCTCTCCCCAGAGGGAATGGGTGACAAGGGAGGAAGGAAATGGATCTGAAATTCGAGGTCTTAACATTAAATGTTTCAAATATATATAAATACTATTATTAATACTCTTTTTCTTGTAATAGGGAGATAAGAAGTGCAGGCATTGGGACACAAAGTTTCACCTTCCTCTAATGGAAAAGTAGAAGGGGGTATGGGAGAAGGTATGGGAGAAAGCAGTTTGGAGGAAGCAATATCTGCCACAGTAGGACTCTGCCACCAGCCAGGGGAGCTTCCATCCCAAACGTTACGGTCTTCACAACTTCTGGAGGTATTAGTTGGGTGGCCTCTGTGAAACCTCCACACACTATGGCAAGCTGGAGAGCCATCCCAAGACTTCCACCCCATACTGCAATCCAGATCCAGGGAGGTTAAAGCGAGAGCTATTACCTGCCAAGACTGATAGCTGGATATCCCTACAGTTCGCAGGCCGGGAGCTGAAGCTGCAACTGAAGCTGCAAAATGGCACCTGTACCGCATCTCCTCAGATGCTTCTCACCCCCCGGGGAAGAAGCTGACGCATTCCCCAAATACTGTTCCCAAAGTCCAAAGTGTACTAACCTCTCACTTTGTCCTAGGCCTCTCTCTGTTGATAATTCTGGAATTGCCACAGCTGCTAGTGTTCTGGGGTCCCTCCAGCTGGCTGCTGGACTGGCCGCCCTGGGGCTAAAACCGAGACCCAGGTGGGCCTGGGCTCGGCTCCTAGAGTGTTGTGCTGTCAGTTCCCAGCACACTGAGCTGGCCATTCCCTGCCGGGCTGCCAGGCTGTACTCAGTGGGAGGTTAGCTTCTCTGTGTCATTCTGTGGGTGCTGGAGCTCCAGAGGTTGTTCAGAGTCCACCTTTTACATGGTTTGGAAGTGGTGTGGGCTGGAGTGCCATGGAAGCACTGTTTCTACTCCACCATCTTGGCTCCAATTCAAGTAACTAACTTCTTAGGGGCAGCTAGGTGGTGCAGTGAATAGAGCACCAGTGCTGGAGTCAGGATGACCTGATTTCAAATCCAACCTCAGACAGTTAATGCTTACTAGCTATATGACCTTGGGCAAGTCACTTAACCCCAATTGCCCTGCCCTTCCCCTCCAAAAAAAAAAGGCAAAAAAAAAGTAACTAACTTCTGTGGGCCTCAGTTTTCTCATCTATAAAGAGAAGGTATTTGGACTAGGTGATTTCTAAGATCTCTTCCAGATTAAAACTTAATCCTATGGCAAGTCTGATTTCAGCAAGCCATTGCCTATAATATTTTATTTTATTTTTTCAATAATATTTTATTTTCCCCCAAATGCATATAAAATCATTTTTCAACATTTAAAAAATTTTTGAGTTTCAAATTCTCTCCCTTCCTCCTTTTTCTCCCCCCACCTGAGACAGTAAGCAATTTGATATAGGTTATATATGTCCAATCATGCAAAACATATTTCCGTACCAATAATATTTTATAAAACTATTAGATAGTACAGGATTCTGGTAAAGCTAGTTTCTCAAGTTAATAGCAAAACTTTCTAATACACCATTCCTTTTGTAATCTATGACTAGGTTCAGAAACATGGGAAAGGGCATGTGATCTAGGCTTCCAGAAGAATTTTCATCTGATCTGATCACAGAGGACACTTATGTGTTTAGTGCTGATGTTTAGAGACCTTCTTCCCCCCAATTGATTTTAGCTGTGCTCCCAACCACATTGCAAATAAATAAATCAAAATCATTCCAGAGTGTTAGAAGGGCTCTATAGGTAATGAAGGATTGATTTCTCAGTATGCTAGTATTATCTAGAATGAGACCTCCCAAAATAGAATGGGCTTAATTGAGTTTCGAATTCAAGTTCCTGGAGGGCCCTGAAGGTTAGAAGATGAGATTTTCAAACATAATTTGGCCACTGCACTAAGAAATGTTTTCAAAACCTGAACACCTTGCACTATGGCTAACTTATTTTCCATGGCTCTGTGGCCTCCTGGGTATAAGTAACACTGGGAAAATCACTAAGCAGATTCATTAAATATGCTGAGCCTCGATGCATTGATGGCTTAAAAATTTCCCTGGGAATGTAGTACTGCTGTACTTTGCATAATTGAACACCAGGTCTGCAAGTAAGACTAATAACCATGGTTGTTTTAATGATTATCATATTATGTATCCTAATTTATGGGAACCATTCATGTGCCTTATTTATTCATTCATTTGTTAACTTATTTCCCTTTTCCATGACCTCTTATTCAGGTGTTCATTCTAAAGGAAGAACCTACTATGTGCCTATTACTATATGAGACACTGAGAATACAAGACAAAAGCAGAGACCCAGCCCTGAAAGGAGTTTACCTTCCACATCTTTACTTGCTTATCATAGCTGACCAAACATGATTTTTGTTTCATTTCCTGCTTTTTAAAAAAGTTTTATTGCTGTCTTTTGTTTTCACGTTATAGGTACTTCTGGATACCTGTGCTACAGGGGGAAGTATACCTTGGTTCAAATCCAGCCTCTGAGTTTTCCAGCTATGAAACTTTAAATAAATCACTTAATCTTCTTAGGCTTGTAAAAGGAGAAAGATGGACTAAATACCCGCAGAGAAACACCATCTGAATTGTTTTTCTAGCATCATCTATGTCTTATGTGTATCTATACATAAAACATATATAAAAACATATGTTGTCTTGTCCATTTAAATGTAAACTCCTTGAGATCAGGGATGACCTTTGCTTTTTTTTTTATATCCTCAGAACCTAGGTCATGGCAAGATGCCAAGGTCATCCACTGCACCCCAGGCTGTCTGGACTTTTGTCTTGTTACTGTACTTCAATGGCTTTGGAAGAGAGAGTGAGGCTGATGACTTTGTGATGTCCTCCCTCACTTAAATCCAATTCACTCACAGTCAAGACATCACCCTGTAAAGTCAATGGTCCTCTTCTAAAAGAAGGCTAACAACATCCTCATAACCTAGCACAGTGCTTGGCGCATAGTAAGAGCTTAGCAAATGCTTGTTAATTGATTGATTTAATCATTTAATGATGTACAAACTTGGTCCATTGACTTCACATTAAACATCACTGACTCAAAGGCAGTTCTATAACTTTTGGACTATACCCTTGGCCTAAGAACTGCAAACATGGACAGAAAACAGAGGTAATATGGCCATATTGCAAGCCTGTAAGATGCACAAAGATTCTGGTTCCCTGAAGGCAAGGCCACATAGCAATGTGGCCTCTCACAGGAGTCATATGCATTAGTGGTCCCTGGGCCCAAGGAGAGAAGGAGGTGGGTGGACATAAGATACAAAGATGGCAAAAAAAAGAGGACAATGATGGAAGGGAGAGGAGTTGCTGGGCGAAGCTGGAAGGTGCAAATGCAAGAATACAATCTAGTGGTTGTAGTAGAGGGCGGTATGGGAGGAAGAAATACTGAAACACAAATGAAAGTTGTAGCCAAGGAGTATTGAGCAATAGGGCAATGACATAGAGAAGAAAACAGGGAGGCACCAAATGGTCTAAGGAAGGATGAACCAGCCCAGGTTGGAAACAGAGTTGATCAGGGCTTTGGTGCCAATTAGCCATGAAGATGGGCCCAGGAGAGGTTGCTGCCCTTCCAGTCTGTCTAAGGGAGGAAATCCAGTCCCAAAAAAATAAACAACAAAGGGAAAGGAGGGAAGGGTGAAGGGTTAAAAAGAAATGTCTTGTAACAAATACGTATTTTCGAGTAGGGCAAATCCATACATTTGCCATTTGCCAAAATTTTATGGGACATTCTGCATCTTGAGTCCCTTACCTCTCGGTCAGGTGGTGGGCAATCTCACTGGTTCTCTGGAATTCAGAACATGATGCTCATGGTAATATCTTTTATTCATTTCCTGCAATTCCTTGAATGGCATCCCTCTTCTCCTTTGATTCCTTGAATCCTCAGCTTTCCTCAAGAATTAGTTCAAATGTTACCTTTGGCGGGAGAATTAGAGCCTTAAATTTTAGAGTGCCTTTCTACCCACTCCATATATCCTTTGGATGGGAAAATTTATATGAATGAATGAAGGGTGAAATTAGCCAAACCAGAACAATTTGTAGAACAATAACAACGTAAAAATAAATAACTTTGAAAGAGATCAGAACTTAGTCAATGCGATGACCAGCCATGATCCCAGGGGACCATGATGCAGCATACCACTTGACAGAGGGTTGATAGGATCCAAATACCAAGAGAAACAAATGTCTTTAGACTTGGCCAATGTGGAATTTTTTTTTCTTTGCCTAACAATACATAGTTATTACAAAAGTTTTGTCCCTTTTACTATCATTGTTGGGATTGGGAAAGGGAAAATAAATACTTTCTAATTGAAAAGAAATTAATTTTTAAAAGAATGTAAGCTCACTGAGGATAGATGACATGGTTGGCTTTTTCTTTGTATGCCCATTTCTTTGAGATATCCATGGTTATTTACAAGAAGGATTTATACCACATGACTCCATTGCATCATACTGGTTGTGTGTGCATTTGTATGTATGTATAAATGGCCTTTTTGTTCTAGAAGAGTGGATAGAGTTTAGATAGAGTTCTAAACACAGAGCTAAGAAGATCTGGGTTCTAATCCTATGTCAGAGATTTACAATTTGTGTGACCCCAGGCAAGTACATTTATCTCTCTTGGTCTCCAGTCTCCATCTATAAGATGAGGTGATTATTGGTCTCTAATAGCTCTTCCAACACTAATCCAGGACCCAATTTCATCAGCACAGGGAATCCAGGTGAGGTTAATTGAATCGTGGATCCAGAGTGAGATGGGACCTCAGACACTATCTCAACCAAACTCCTCATTAGGTATGTTGTTGTTATTTAGTATTTCAGTCCTATCCAACTCTTTGTGACCCTATTTTGGCTTTTCTTCAGAGATACTACAGTGGTTTGCCACTTCCTTCTCTAGCTTATTTTAGAGATCAGGAACTGAGACAAACAGGGTTAAGTGACTTGCCCAGGGTCACACAATAGTAAGTGTCTGAGGCCTGATTAGAACCAAGGAAGATGTCATCTTGATTTTATGCCTGTCACCCACTCCACTGTGCCACCTAACTGCCCACTTCATGCCCTCTGGGTCTAGTAAGATGTGCAGCCTGAGTAGGTGGTCAATAAATGCAGAGTGATGGGCTAAGCACATATAGTAAATTTCAAAGGTGAGATTTGAACCAGGACCTCTGACAGCAACTGCTACATCCTTCTCCATTGTATGCTGTTTCCATCCATCATCTTCATACACCAAAGACAGGATTTTCCTCTTCTGTCTTTTTTTGAAGGCACATGTATGAGTTTATAAAGTAAAACATCCTAACTGGGCAATTGAAATTCCAATGACACATCCACCCAGCAAACCAAGCCTATTGCTATGGAAGGTATTGAAATCAATCAAGCAGCCAATGACCATTTTCAAGGACCTACTAGGTACAAGGCACTGTGCTAAGCACTGGGATACGAAAAGAGGCAAAAGTTGGTTCCTGCCCTCAAGGGGCTTACAATTTAATCGGGGAGATAACATGCAAACAAATCTATTCAGATCATATTATATATGTGATAAATAGGAAATACAGTTAGAGCACAGCAAATCCTCACTTGTTACACTGATTTCACTTTTTACTTGCTGCCATTGAATCCTGGAGGGAAGAATTTTATTGCCCTAAAATCACAGGATATGCTTTGGATGTAGGAATACAATAGAGTTCACACTGCATGAAGACTCTTTTCCTCTGAGGAAAATAGTTCATTGCATATAAATTGGCATCCAGTATGGAAAACTTTGTATACTTTTGAGGTCATTCATGGTTGATATCCTGAAGAATTTCAGTATTATCTGCAAGGAATACAGAAAGATGACTCCTGCTTTCCTAAGATTACAGTTTTAATTCTTTGATTTTAATAATAAAGGAGACTAGTGTTAGATTAAGACTATATTAGTTAGAGTAGGGCAGTGGGTTGACACCAGAGTGAGGAACTGTTATTGTTGCTCAGTCCTTTCAATTGTGTCTGACCCCACATGACCCCATTTGGGGTTTTAGTGGCAAAGATATTGGAATGGTTTTTCATTTCCTTCTCCAGTTCATTTTACAGATGAGGAAATTGAGGCAAAGAGTGTTAAGTGACTCACATGAGGTCACACAACCAGTTAGTATCTAAAGCTAGATTTGAACTCAGGAAGATGTTTTTTTGTTTTTTGTTTTTTGTTGTTTTTTTTTTTATTTCAGGCACAACACTTTGCTGCCCCTAGTGAAGAATGCATCAATAGCATATGACCATTGGGGTTCCCATCAGAGTGTGGTCCACTTCTCAGAAGTAGTAGAACCCCATTGAAATGTAATCAGATTGAGATCACCATTATTATAATGTTTTCATGGCAAGCTAGGCTGGTGAAGTCTCAAATTCATGCTGTGTGAAGAACCGCACAAAGATCTAGGACTGTTTAGCCAGAAGAAAAGACTGGGACCAAAGTGGGGGGAAAGGGAGTGAAGGCTGAATTCAAGTACTCAAGCACTGTACAGTGGGAAAGGGATTAAACTTGTTTTCCTTTATCACAGAGTAATCTGAATGAGAAACAGTGGAGGAAGTGGCCGAATGGTAAATTTAGGCAATTTAGGGAAAAGTAAGAACTTCCTAACAATTAGAGTGATCTGCAAAGAGGGTACTTCTGCAGGTTCTAATTTTTGCAAGTTTTCCTTAATCTTAGTGCCTTCACACTGGAGGTTTAGTATATACACATGTGTTTTTAATAGTATCAACACAGTTTATTAAATATTAACTATGCATATGTAATATGTTTTGTTATATTTTGCTTGTATAATCTAGTTATTTGTGTTTACTCCATCTTGAGCTGGTCAGCTCCATGAGATAAGGGCATTTTTCTTTCTTCCTTTCTTCCTTCCTCTTTCTTTCTTTCTCTCTTTCTTTCCTTCTTTTTTTCTTCCTTTCTTCTTCCTTCCTTCCTTCCTTCCTTCCTTCCTTCCTTCCTTCCTTCCTTCCTTCCTTCCTTCCTTCCTTCTTTCCTTCCTTCCTTCCTTCCTTCCTTCCTTCCTTCCTTCCTTCCTTCCTTCCTTCCTTCCTTCCTTCCTCTCTTCCCCTGTGTTCAACCTAGTGTCTGGAACATGGTTGGTGCTTAATGAATATGAGTTGACAGACTCATCGACTGGATTGATATCCCTGGAGGAGACATGTTTTCCCCCTCATTGAAGGTCTTCAAGTAGGGATTGGATGATTACTTGTGGGATATGTTGCAGAGAACATACTTTAGGTGTAGATTAGACCAGGAATGACCACTGTATTTCAGCTCAGAAATTCTGTAACTCTATGTCCAAAATATTCAGAAAAGAACATTTCTGAATATCAAAAGGTTTTATTTCATTCTTAAAATGGTACCTTGTTGTTAATATTCCTTATGAAATCTATCCAACACAGCCTCTGGCTCTAACATTCAGTGCTTCCAGTCACCCAGAAATGTAACTTTCTGAAAGGTGAAGACAGCATACTCATTAGAAATGACAAGACAAATCTAGGGTTTGAATGCTCACTCTTCCAAGACTAGAAAAACCCTGAATAGACAGTTCTAGGTCAACAATTTGCCAGAATCATCAGCTGAATCAGGAAGTTGGGGTTTCGATTCATTGCATCATGTCCTATAATATTCACTGAGGAGTTCCATGTCAGCACAACTGGGCATATTATCTAGGGAAGGGAAATACTAGCTAGAGAATTTACCTATTGTATTGTGTTCCACTCAATGACCTAAATTCCCAATTTAATTGGTTCCCTTTAAGTATATGAGTGAGGAATGGAGTGCAAGTTGATCTAGTTTCAAAAATGCTTTCTATAATCTATAATATTGGTCATACCTTTTCTGATTTCTTCAGTGGGGTGAAAATTGAAAGCCTGCTCCACAGACTCTTAAATAGCAAAATACTGACCTGAGGTAAATGATGGTAAGGTGGTATCAGAGCTTGGAGGAACTTTGTTGGCCATCAAGGCCTAACCCCTTATTTTACAAATGAGGAAACTAAGGCTCAAGAAGGTTGGTTTACCCCTGATTAGTGTCAGAGAAAGGATTGGATATTTTGATCCCAAGTGTTGTAAGACTCTAGATTCACTTTCCAAGCATGAGACTTATTCCTCTTCAGGGTTCTAGGAGTAACCCTGAGGGGATGGGGTGGGGGGGTGTTTCTCCAATCCTATCAACTCAAGACTCCATTCTTCTATGTTCTCATAATGGTTAACTGCCAGTGGTTATCATCCCAGTTTATTTAACAAATTAACATGAATTAGCTTTTAGAAAGGGATATTTACTCCAAAGATGTGTCAAGAAACAAGTACAAACATTTTTCCCCAGCACTAGGATGGCTGATCTGATCTGTTCACCTGCTCCTGGGGAGACTGGCTTCAAATTAGATTAATTTCTACATATCCTTTGCCCCTCCAAGTCCACTTCTAAATGTGGCATAGCTGCTGAAAGAGTACTAATCTTAGCTACCACTTGTCTGGACCCTCAGGTCATCCCACAGAGCCTCAAGACTGGGCTGACGGACCACAAAACTAGATGAACTCCAGCTCCCAGAAGAGTTTTGGCTTGGATTCTGACCTTTCAAGCACAACTTGAAACAATCATAAGTCCAAGAGGCCTTTACCTATTGTGTACCAGAATTAATGTTAAGAAGCAAAGACCATATTCAAGGGCTTCATGGCAGGATTGCACTGGTAAATGCTTTACAATTGGCTGTGGGCCAAGGGGAGTGTAGGACAACATACTCTGGAGTTTAATCTTCATTATTAACATTGTCTCCACCATTAAATAAAATCTAGACAATCAACAAAACAATAAATGAAGGCTTGATTTGTAGCATTAGCCAATTTCTTTTTTTTTTCTTTTTGGAGGGGAGAAGGCAGAGCAATCAGGGTTAAGTGACTTGCCCAAGGTCACATAACTAGTAAGTATTAAGTATGTGGCCACATTTGAACTTGGGTACTCCTGACTCCAGGGTTCGTGCTCTATTCACTGTGCCCCCTAGTTGCCCCCCATTAGCCAATTTCTAAAGTGTAAATACTCACAATGAAACTTTCAAAGTTGGTTCTCCCCCAGCCAGTTGGAGCTGGCTCCAGTAAAGCCCTGCCACATCAGGCTTGGATGCAGATTTCCTGAAGTCTCTCTCACAGCCAGAAACTGACAGTATATCTCTCTTCTCAAATGTTTCCTGGGAGGAAAAGAATAAAAGTCAACACCCCACTTTGGCTGGCTCGAGCTCTGTAAACACTTCCAGTTCCATTTTCACAGGTAATCACAAAAACTCCTCTGTAGTGGTGAGTACACTGACAGGTCAGTCAATCAGTCAATATTTATTAAGCTCTTACTATGTGTCAGGCTCTGTGCTAAGCACCAGGGATACAAAAAGAGACATGAGACGTTGGTTAGGTTGAGCTCAAGGAGCTTACAATATAATAAGGAAGGTGATGAGTAAATAAATATTCACTAACAAGCTCTGTGCAGCTTAAACAAGATATATTAAAAGAGGGAACATACTAGAATTAAGGGGGTTAAGAAAGGCTTCCTGTTATAGAAGGTGAAATTTTGAATCTAGCAGAGAAAGATCTAGAATGTTTATGCATGTTCCAAAGTATGAATTCCAATTGCATCAGCCCAGCACAATGGGCTCACTCACAATCCCCATTACATAAATTAGAAATTTTAGCCACTTTCCCATGCTGATTCCGCTAGAGGGATGTACATTGATGTGTGTGTGTGTGGTGGGTTCAGAGGAGGAAGGTTATGAGTGGAGGAGGCAGCGATCACCACTGTTTCCAGTGCCACGGATATAGATGAAGGAGGAAGACTTCCTTAGAAGGTGCTCTCCTTGGTCTCTAAATTATCTGCTCTAAGTTAAGAGTTCAGCTGCCCCAGCCTAGATATGGCTATGCCTGCTCACCTTTATGAGACATAAATCTCTTGATGGTAGTCAATGTTAAATGCTCTAGTCATATCTTAATTTGGAAGTTGGTAGTAAAATATAGTATTCAATCTCTGCTGAACTTCATAATGGAACATCTCCTTCAATTCTTTCCCTTCAACCCAACAAATCAGTCCTAAGGAGATTTCAGAAATGAGAAGGGCATTAATAATTGTGATACAATGCTAAAATGTCAGCAGGGCACCCACACAAACAAGAGAGTGAGGTGGCTTCATTTCTATTAACTTTTTGGGAAGAAGCTGGATGAGACACTTGCACCATGGTGAAAGGTCAACTTCAGTGGAAAGGGTTTATATCCACAGAGAGGCAATGGGCTCCTTCAGCATCCAAATGAGAAAGCTTCCTAGTACACATCGTGAGTGGTCATGTGTTTCTCTGCTGCTGTTGAACTCTCACCTGAGAGTTGATGTGTGTGTGTGTGTGTGTGTGTGTGTGTGTGTGTGTGTGTGTGTGTGTGTACACACACTAACTCGTCTCCAAAACAGGGCCAACACAAGGGCTTGGCTGGTTAGATTGAGCCCAAGTATTTGACTTATACATAATAGAATCTTGAAAGCTGTAACTAGAATTCTGTCCCATGTTAAACACTTCCAGTTATTAATTTTCCAACAGGTCTTCAAGAAAATAGCAATCCATCCTGGGAGATAAGACCCAAATGATTTGGGAGAGCTTGGGGTGGAGGATAGATAACATAAGATCATAGATTAAGCTCTGGAAGAAACCTTAGAGATCTAGTCTAACCTGCTAAATATATAGATGAGGAAACTGAGGCCCAGAGAGGCTGGGACTCTTCCAAGGTCATACGTGTAGGTGTTTCAGAGCCAGGATGCTGTGGGGAAGAAAGAAGCGTCCTCTCCCTTCTGTCTCTTGACACGAGTGACTCCATCTTTAAGCCAGGCTCTATCCCAGAAGGAAATGAGCAGTAACCTCCCCCCTGCCCCAACCCTTGGTGGGTTTCCATTTTCCTCCCAACTTCCTTGATTCTTCTACTCTGCTAGCCAAAGAACAAAACAAAGCTGTCTTACTCTGCTCCCTGGAAGCCAGTGAGATATTAATCAGCCTGTCATGAGATAATGTGACAAGTTGAGATAAGAGTTGTAAAGTGCATAGCCCAGTCCCTGGCACATAGTAGGCATTATTTAAATGCCTTCCCTTCCCCTCTGTGTCCTGCTTGTAAGATCCAGACTGACTTCTTCCATTCTTCTGTTTCCTTCATTTATCAGAGGACCTCAACCATTTTCATGTTCTTTCTTTTTGTTCGGTCATGTCCAACTCCTCATGACCTCTTGAACCACTTGTCCATGGAGTTTTCTTGGCAAAGATACTGGGGTATTGTGCCATTTCCTTCTCCAGTTTTATGTAGTCAGGAGTCAAGTGACTTGCCCAGGGTCACATAAGCTAGTATTTGAGGTCTGATTTGAACTCTGGTCTTTCTGACTCCAGGCTAAGTGCTCTAAGCACTGTATCACCTAGCTGTCCTTAAGTTATTTATTCCTTTGGATGTCAGGTGAAGCTTATCAATGCCTTCTCAAAATATTATTTTTAAATACCTAAAATAAAACACGAGATTACAAAGGAAACCATTTATATTAAAATACAGTTATTGAATTACATGTTTAAAAATATTCACAGACCCCAGGTTAAGAACCTCTGATTTTAGAATTATTTGGAATGATTTCACACACACACACACACACACACATACACACACACACACACACATGCATGCACACACCTATTTGTGTCTAATAGTGGCCATCTCTAGGGTGGGTAGGAGGAAAAAAGGGAAAAAGGAAAGAAATTTACATGATAACTTTATTATATATTTAAAAGGAATAGCAAGTTGTACATGATAGGTTGGCAATTCCATGTGCAGTCAACTTTTTTCTTATTCTATGTTATGTAAATTCTTGTTTTATTCCATAAATTAAAAATAAAATAAATAAAAAATAATATTAAAAAGAACCCTGATACATGAATAGGAAATTGTTAGTATTCAGAGCTTACTTCAGTGAGAGAAGAAAGCTATAGATTGACTGATCTTCCCATGTAATGATAAATCTCATTGTGATCTTGATGCTATGTTTGTGAACTGGTGCCCTTTTAGCATGACTTACATGATATGACAGAGATTGGTCACTTTACTGATTTTCAGGACAGTCCCTATACCCCACCCCCTATATTTTATTTTATTTCTTATTATTGCATACCACAGTGATTTCTCAATAAATCCTCCTTGTATTGAATTTTCCCTTGTAACAAGTAAAATAATTTAGCAAAGCCAACAGCTATGGCCACCGTATCTCATGGGCTGCACAGCATTTAACACCCACAGTCCCCTACCTTCTGCCTTGAGAGGACAGATTTTTGTTTTTTGTTGTTTTTTTGGTTTTTTTCTCAATGTCCAAGATTTGCCCTCTCCTTGAAGGATGCAAGAAAGGCGGAAGTGCCCTTGAGGATGTGTGGGGCAGGCCACAGGTAAGCAGCAGACTTTCTGGTATTATACATCAGTAGTTCAGATACTGAGAGGTGGGCTTTCTGAAAGGTCACCTTTCTGCTTTCCATAGGGCCTGCTCTTCAGAGACTTGTTTTTTTTTCACAGCCTCAAAAGCCTCTCCACACTGAAGAAAAACACCATGAAAACAGCCGAGTTAAATGTGCTTTGTGTTAAAAATCCTCTTGCTTCCATTAACCACTTAAAGCTGGCAAAATCCAAGAGAACCATGGTGTCACTAATTCCCAAATTTCATTAAAGCAAAATGAGACAACGCCCTGTGCAAGTGGATGGAATTTCACATTTGCTTCAAATTTTCAGTAGCATTTTAATTGTAATGGATTGGGGAATGCAGAAGGCACTAATCTCAGCTAATCACATGTCATTAAAGTTGGAGCCAAATAGGAACAGACGAAGCTACTATTAAATAAAAAGGAAGGAGGGATGCATCATTTGTTATTTTGTAAAAAGACGTGTTCATCTCAGTATTTTTCCAGAGAAAATTCAATCTGGTTTTGTGGAATCGTCCCCTGTGCTGGTCCTTCAGACTTCACCATGTAAAAACAAATGAGATAACTATTTAGCTTACTGGAGGGGGACAGGAGTGGTGAGGATTGTCCATCTGATATTAAAAATATTTCAAGACAATGCATGTAATAGTCAAGAACTGCCTATAGAATCTTTCCTATTCCCCTTTCCCAGCTGCCAGGGCCTTTCCTCCAATAGCTATCAATTGAGCCATCTATTATCTTTCAACCTATTTTTATTATTATTATTATTATTTTTGCTTTTTGGAAGGGGGAAGGCAGGGCAATTTGGGTTAAATGACTTGCCCAAGGTCATACAGCCAGTAAGTGTTAAGTGTCTGAGGCTGCATTTGAACTCAGGTTCTCCTGACTCCAGGGCCACTGCTCTATTTACTGTGTCACCTAGCCTCCCCTATTATTTCTATTTCTATATGAATATATATGCATACACACGGTGTATTAACTTTTATCTATTTTCTATTAATTTAATATACTATTAATATTCTATTAATTTAATATACTTTTCTATTAATTTAATATATTTATTAGTATTGACAGTATTTATAACAAATAAGTTGCACAATGAATGTGACACTGGACCTGGAGTCAGAAAGATCTGATTTCAAATCCAGCTTCAGACACTCACTTGCCAAGAGACCCTGGCCAAAGTCACTTGACTTTGTCTGCCTCGGTTTCTACTTCTGTAAATTGGAGAATAACTGGGTACACCTACCTGCAACTCGTTTGTGAGGATGAAAGGAGATATTTATAGAGTACTACGTAAACCTTAACATACTATATAAATATTATTATTATTATTACTATTTAGTTTAAATTTGTAATCACTTATATAGTATTTATATTTTTGTATGTATCACATGGGGATTATGTAAACCTGAGAGTAGAGATAATTTCTTTTTTTATATTTATATCCTTAGTGCTTAGCACAATATCTGGTACATGGTAAGCTCTTAAGAAATCTTTGTTGATTGATTGTGTATGTTTTACATAGACTTATATATGTTCATGTTGAATCTCCCAGTAGAATGTCAGCTATTTGAGGTCAAGGATACTTTCATTTCTATCTTTGCATGCCAAGCACTTAGCATAGTGCCTAGCAAATAGTTGGCACTTAATAAATGCATGGTGATTTATTTTTTTATATGTCATGGGTTCAGGGCAATCCAATGAGCATTTATTAAATTCTTGCTGTGTACCTAGCACTGTGCTAGGCTTTAGTAATAGAAAAATAAAACTGTTCCTGACCTCAGGGAACTTACATTCTACTGGAGAGGGATAAAAACATATACATACATATGCGAAAATGTAAATAATATACAATTTTTTAAAAGTAATTTTAACAGGATGAGAGTATTAATTAGAAGAGGTAACATCTGAGTTGTATTCTGAAGAAAGGCCTTCTTCCATTCTATAAGGTAGACATGTAGCATATTCTAGGGATTTGTGTATGTGTGTGTGTTGTGTGTGTACACATACACAGTGTATTACTTTGTGTCTATTTTATATGAATTTATATTATATCTATGTGTATTTACATAAGTTGCCCAATGAATAGAGCACTGGACCTGGAGTCGGGAAGAGCTGAGCTCAAATCCAGACTCAGACACTTGCTGGCTGAGTGACTCTGGGCAAATCACTTAATCTCTGCTTTCCTCAGTTTCCTCATCTGTAAAATGCGGGTAATAACAGCATCTACCTTTCAGGGTTGTTGGAAGGATCAAACAAGATAATAATTGCAATTCTCTCCATGCTGTGCTGTTGTTGCTATGATCATATTTTCATTAACGTTGTGGGGAGAGGGGTTAGCACCTTTACAATAAAACACGAGTAGGAGGAGGAACATAGAGCCTAACTGGAGGTCTTCTGTTAATATGTCTCTGGAGTCAACACCCATGGAGGGCCCTGTGGCAACACCATCCAGCTTTCTTTATTTAATGTTTGAAGGTTGTGAAGAGATCTGTCAACAAGTCTGAGTGGCTTGCGTAAAATGTATTTCTCTCCAGTTTTCTAAATCAATCTGAAGACATTCACTTGTGAAAATCTTGCTATTTAGTTTAATTATATGTTTCAATTGACTGTAGATGGCAAAGGCACATATTTGTCATTGCTTGTTACAGCTTTGGGCAGTGGAATAATAGAATAATCCATCATCTATATTTTGGGGGATAGGTCTAATCAAGTGGATTAGAACCAATCAGGTTCCTCTCCCAGAAAGCAGTGATTGCTGATTGTGAGTTGCCTGTGATAAGTATGTAAACAATGACCCCAAGTGTCATGCTGGGTACATAGAAATTAAAACTCTCAGAACTGAGGAGTCATAGAGTCTCCAAATAAGAAGGGTGTCAGCTCAAGTCACCCAGTCCAATCTATGCCTAAAATAGCTGAAAATAATGATAATTATTGTGTGTATTTACCGACTGCTGCCCTCCTCCCCCCACACTGCCCCAGAAGGCTAAAGCCTAGGGATGTCTTCTGTTTCCCTTTTGGAGGTTCTCCTTTGAGGGGCAATATTACAATAGCCTTGCCAAAGTGATTCTCCAGCTTGAAGTCCTCCAGTAAGACAGTCCTTTGCTTTTGGGCATGGTGGAAGTAGTTACAGAAGCTTTTATAATATTAAATATTTTGACATTAAATCTGAATTTTCCTGTGCAAATTCAGATCTTTGCTCCTAGTTCTGCTTTCTGGGGCCAAAGAGAACAAGCTAGGCCCTCTTCCCCTTCCAATGCTTAAAGACAGCTATCATTCCCCCCGGGTTTTCTTGTCTCCAAGTTAAACTTTCTCACTTCCTTCAGCCAATCCTTGGGCTTTCCTCCATGCTGGTGACCCTCCTCTGGCCAGTCAATTTCATTTGTCAACTGTGATGCCCATCTGGCTCTATCCACAGCTTCCTTCTCAGACCACTAAGAAAGTATTTATAGAAAACTTGTCTGAGGCTTCAATTGCTTTCTTGGGAGAAATCAAAATGAAATGAAGTCCAAAGTTAGGAAATACTGGCTTAAAGTAATTCCACTAGTTCCTCCATGATACATGACCTCTCTAGTTGTAACCATAAGCAGGATATGAGGTGTCAGCATTATAGATGACTACAAAGGTGAGTGGACTTTGGTGTAGCTTTTGAAGACGGAGAAGCTATAACTCTTGATTTAAGGCAGATAATCATAGATCTGGAACTGCAAGGGGCCCTTGGAGGCCACTGATTCTTATCCCTTCTTTTTACATATGAGGAAACTGAGTCACAGAGAGGTTAAGACAGATAAGCCGCTTCCCCAAGGCCATACCCTGGGAGATGTCAGGATTTGAACTCTGGTCTTCCTGACTTCCAAGTCTAGTCGGTACCCTCTGAATTCTATCACATTCCCTTTTCCCTTTGCAGTTTGCTTTGCTGGTAGTTTCTTCACCATGAGTTAAGATCATATCCAGTTGGGATCCCATGTTCCTCAAATGAAACAAAAGAATATTTGGGTTCATGTGTTGACTAAGGAAGCAGACCTAAGTTATGAGGCTTGACAGGTCAAATGATACCTATCATTTCCTTAATCTCCAATCATTATCATCAATTGTCTCCTTTGTTGGGGGCAGAGGAAGAATTGTTTAACATCCATTAGTATTTCAGTGGATCTAGGCTTTCCCAGCTCTTCATAGATAGATCCCTTAAATCTCTTCATTCTCTCTCTCCACTTTTTTCTCCCAAATGTTCTGCATTTACTTGTGTTCCTTGGACCTTTGAGAATGATTTGGAATTACTGGGAAAAGAACACTTTGGCAACTTTGACTCACTCTAAGATATGAATTATTCATATTTTAATTTTCATACATCTCATACATACTTATGATTAATCTACTAATGATGTTTTTTCTTTATTATTCTCAATGAGAAATTTAATTAAAAAATACCACTCCTCAGATCAAGGAGATTCAGTGGCCCCATATTCCCCTAGAAAAAAACACAAATTTCTGTAGTCTGCATGAAAAAAGACCATCCCAGTTTGGCTCCAAGCTGTCTTTCTGAACTGATTCATATTTCCTCCCCTTCACACACTCTATATTCCATTCAAATTATTTCTCTTGCTCTTCATCATACATGGCATTCCAATTAGTGCCTCATATCTTTGCAAGGTCTGTTCTCCATGCCTGTAATGGTCTCCTTCCTCACCTCCACCTCTTGACATACCATGATGCCTTTGAGACTCCACTTAAGGGCCACCTTAAACATTCTCCTTATGTTCCTGCAGTTAGGTGGTGCAGTGGATAGAGGGCCAGGCCTGGAGTCAAGAGACCCTGAGTTCAAATTTGATGTCAGACACTTACTAAGTGTGTGATCCTGGGCAAATCACTTAATACTGTTTTCCTCAGTTTCCTCATCTGTAAAATGAGATGGAGAAGGAAATGACCAACCACTCCAGTATCTCTGCCAAGAATATCCCAAATGGGGTCATGGAGAGTCAGGCACTCACCAGAACAATACCAACAACGTATGTTCTTGCCCTCCCTTAACTTTTTCTTACCCCTTGTATTTCACTATGTACATGTGACTTCCCTTCCCCACCAAATAGAAAATAAACTCCTTGAGGGCAGGGACTGCTTTATTTTTGTCTTTGTATGCTAAATGTCTAACCTACCACCAAGAATCTAGTTAACCACTCAAAAACTATTTACTAACTTGAAGTAAAGAAAAATTTCATGGCAAGATGTCCAAGGGTTCAAAGAACTTACACTGTTAGTCCAGCTTTGAAGATAAATGCCTGTGTAACCTGGGGAAAATCTCTTAACTTCCTTTAGCCTTGGTTTCCTCCACTGGTAAATAAGAGGAGGGTTGACCAGATGGGCTCTGAGGCCCCTTGTCAATTTCAGGCCTATGTCCATTGACCCAATAAATATGGCTTTAGCCATTCTCACCAGTTTGCTTTTTTAAAAAACATTTGTTCATTTCCCAAGGAAGTAGACCAACTGTCAAAATGATAATCTTCCCATTGCATCATCACATCCTAAGTTCCTCAATCTAGATTGGGAGGGGCCCTTTGAGACCTGCTCATCCCATGCCATCATTATGGGAAGTTCAAGTAGGTAGGGAAGTTCAAGTCCCAGAGGGAAAGTAACTTGCCTAAAGTCACATAGATAATAAGGGGTAGAGCAAAAATTTGAACTCAGCTCTCATGATTCTAAGATGAGTGTCTTTTCCACCACTCAGTGAGAGAGGGAAAAGACCCCAAGTATAATTGATCAGAAGGTCACAGAACCACAGAGCTCCAACTAGCTTTGTTCCAACTTCCCCAGGCACCAGGCTTTGAATGGACATTCTTCATGATTCCCCATCTTTTCTATTTATTGCCTCAATGTGCTCAGGATAATCTGTATATATGACTACTCTCATCTAAAAACAATACAAAATTACAATAAGGACAACCTGGAATAAACAGTAAATGAATCTCCTGCTTAGGGCTTGTTTATCTTTCCAGTGGGAGTGTATGGTTTAGAGGAAAGAACTTTGGACTTTAAGCTACAACACCTGGGTTTAGGTCCTGGTTCTGCCATTAATTAGCTGTGGATAAGTCACTTCAACTTTCATGGGCCTCAGTTTACCCACCTATAAAGTGAAGGTATAGCATTCTCTAAAGCTCCACCTCATAGAAGTTGTAAACAAAAATTCATTGTTATATACCATTCCACCTCTGAAATTTTGTGATTTTATAGCTCTGATACACCAGGGCAGGGGTGAGAAACCTGTGGCATCAAGGCTACTTGTGGACCTCAGACCTTTGACTGAATCCAAACTGCATAGAACAAACCCCCTTAATAAAATGATTTGTTCTATAAAACTTGGACTCAGTCAAAAGGCTGTACCCAAGTTCCCCACCCCTGCACTGGGAGAGCTAGCTGGTACAGTGGATAGAATGTCAAGCCTGGAGTGAGGAAGACCTGAGTTCAAAAGTGGCCTCAAATACTTACTAGCTGTGTGACCCTGGACAAGACCCTTAATGCCTCTTCAATTCATTTTCCTTGGCTACCAAATGGGGATAATAATAGAGCCTATCTCCCTGGATTGCTGTGATGATCAAATGAGAAAACAGTTGTAAAGCACTTAGCCCAGAACCTGCCACACAGTAAGCTCTCTGTGAAGGCTGGCTAGCCGAGTGGTAACTGTTGCTGTTACCATCACAAGGGGGAACTCATCCGGTATCAGATACTTCCACGGAAGTCATTCTTCCCCAAGGCCACCTATTCTATTCAAAGGCAGCTGTCACAGCCAATTATTTGGCCTACATTGTTTTATTGTATGGTTACACTGGGATATATGATGTCTTTGAGGGGAGGGTCAGTGTCAAAGTCAAATACAGATGATGGGTAAGTCCAGAGCAGGTGGAAAGTAGACTTTCACTGGAGGAGAAGCATGAGATGTTCATTTCCAACAGTCCTTAGCTCTGGCATTTTCTAAGTCTCATAGGACAGGACAGGCAGCTGCCATCAAGGCCATGTGGCTTTGCCATCCCTAGGGGATGCATCTCAAAGACCTGATTTAAATCTGAGTCCATGAGATGCTTGCAGTCCTAAGACGTTAGAAATACAGTGGGTCTCATCTCTTCAACGTTATGAGATGTTTCTCACTTTTGTCTCTATCCCCTTAACACAATGACTTACACTAAGCAGGTGTTTCATACTGCTTACTGAATTTAATGTAAGAACTGGGGCCCAGAGTTAGATGACCTAGGCAAGATCACACAGCCAAGAAGCAGCAGACCCAAGCCCAGGTTCTAGGTGAGGACTTGCCTTCATTTTTTTCATTCTCTGCCCCTGATGAAATAGTGGATGACCTTTATAAAAGGGCTCTTCCCTGCCGTGAAGGGGCTTAATAACAGGGAAAAGAAATCCCCTGATAGCAAGGTTTTCAAAATCTGGAATCATGGAAGGGACCAGAAATCTCCTGTTGAAACCCAGAGGAAGCTTGGGTTGACCCAGTGCATTAAATGATTTCTGTTATGTCATTGGGGAATTCAGTGATTCATTCAACAAGCATTTAAGCAGCCCCAAATCCATGTCATGCACTGTGTTGGGTAATGAGGATACAGAGGCAAAAAAGAAATAGGCCCTAGACTTTACAAATTCGTTTTCTGCTACCTGGCTTACAGTATGTACCCACGTAAGTGAAGATGTAGAGATAAAAGCAATACAAAACAGTTAAGGGGTATTCCTAGCAATTGGGGCTGGGAATCAGGACCAGCAAGATTCTTGTATGGGAAATGGTGCTTGAGACAAAATTGGAAAGAAGCTACAGATGTCAAGAGACTGAGGGTAGGGGAGAAGGTGCTCCATGGGCACAGCTTGAATAAATGCCCAGGTGGGAGACAGAATGAAATGAATGCCCATTTGGCTGGAACATGAAACATGTAAGATACTAGTGCCCAAAAAGCCTGAAAAGGGAGGCTGGAGACAGTGTGTGAAGGGCTTTAAATGATGGAGTGAGGGCTCATATTTTTATTAGAAGCAGGGGCAGGGTGGGAGGCACTTCTTAAACAGGGGATCTATGTAGACTTTAAGAACATCTCTTCGGCAGCTAGGTGGGGAATGGATTGGAGAGGGGAGAGGCTGGAGGCAGGGACAGCAATAAGGAGGCTGTTGCTCCCTAACCTTTGCTGAGTCTCACTAAACATTTGCTCATGTGAACCTCATAAGGATGAAAGTGCATTACTTAGGGCGGAGCCAAGATGGCAGAGTAGAAACAGCACTTCCACAGCACTCCAGCCCACACCACTTCAAAATTATGTAAAAGGGGACTCTGAACAATCTCTGGAGATCCAGAACCCACAGAACAACACAGAGAAGCTAACCTCCCACTGAGGACAGCCCGGCAGCCCAGCAGGAAGTGGCCAGTGCAGTGCTCTGGGAGCCAAGCCCATGTCCCCATGAGTCGGAGGTTTTAGTCCCAGGGTGGCTGGACCAGCAGCCAGCTGGAGGGACCCCAGAATAACAGCAGCTGCGGTGTTTGCAGAATTACCAACACACAGATGCCTAGGACAGAATGAGAGGTTAGTGCCCTATGGACTTTGGGACCACTATTTGGGAGCACTTCAGCTTCTTCCCCTGGGGGCAAGAAGCCGCTGAGGAGCCCTGGCACAGCCACCGTTTTGCAGCTTCAGTTGCAGCTTCAGGTCCTGGCCTGTGGCCTGTAGGGGGATCCAGTGATCAGTCTTGGGGGTAATTGCTCTTGCTTTAACCTTCTTGGATCTGGATTGCAGTCTGGGGTGGAGGTCTTGGGGTGTGTGATCAGCTTGCCAGAGTGTGTATGGGCTTCAGGGAAGGCACCCAACTAATACTGCCAGCAGTTGAGAAGACCCCAATGTTTGGGATGGAAGCTCCCCTGGCTGGTGGCAGAGTCCTATTGTGACAACAAGCCCCAAAGTCAAGTAATTAAGTGGCAACATGCCTAAGTAAAGGAAACAAAATAGACAAAAATTCAACATTAGACTCCTATTTTGGGGGCAAAGAGGATCAAAGCATGGAACAGAAAGAGGACTGGGAGGTCAGAACTCCTGCACCAAAAGCTCCAAATGAAAATATGAGTGGGTTACAGGCTATAGAGGACCTTAAGAAGGATTTTAAAAACCAAATAAGAGAAGTGGAGGAAAAAATGGGAAGAGAAATGAGAAGGATGCAAGAAAAGTATGAAATGAGAGTGAACAGCCTGACTGAGGAAAATAACACCTTAAAAAATAGACTGGCAAAAGAGGCCCAAAAGGGCAATGAGGAGAAGAAAGCCTTAAAAAGCCGAATTTGCCAGATGGAAAAAGAATCTCATAAGCTCACTGAGGAGATTCATTCCTTCAGAGTTAGACTGGAGCAAATGGAAGCTAATGACTTTATGAGAAATCAAGATGCTGTTAAACAGATCCAAACAAATGAAAGGATAGAAGGCAAGGTGAAATATCTCATGGGAAAAAACCCACTGACCTGGTTAGATAGATCCAGGAGAGATAATTTAAAAATTATTGGACTACCTGAAAGCCATGATCAAAGAAAGAACCTAAAAATCATCCTTCAAGAAATTCTCAAGGAAAATTGCCCGGATGTTTTAGATGCAGAGTGGGAAATAGAGGTTGAAAGAATCTACAGATCACCTCCTAAAAAAGATCCCAAAAAGAAAATTCCTAGGAATATTATAGCCAGGTCCCAGAATTCCCAGTTCAAGGAGAGAATATTATAAGTAGCCAGGAAGAAACAATTTCAATATTGTGGAAACACAATCAGAATAACACAGGACCTGGCAGCTTCTGCACTGAGTGATTTGAAGGGCATGGAATATGATATTCCACAGGGCAAAGGACTTGGTTAAAACCAAGAATCACCTACAAAGCAAAACTGAATATCTTGTTTCAGGGGAAAATATGGTCATTCAGTGGAATAGAGGACTTTCAAGCATTCTTGAGGAAAATATCAGAGTTGAATAGAAAATTTGACATTCAGACACAAGAAGCAAGAGATGCTTAAGAAGGTAAACAGGGAAAAGAAATCAAAAGGAACTTATCTAAGTTGAACTATTGACATTCCTACATGGAAAAACAATAACTGTAACTGATGAAACCTTTCTCAGTATGAAAATAGTTGAAGAAGGGTATATGGGCATATGAATACATAAGTGAATGTGTGTATATATGTTTATAGATATATATGGAAAGAGGGCACAGGTTGAATTTGGTGGGAAGGGTTGATACTTAAGGGGTGAAGTTAAGAGGTGAGAGAGGAATGTGGTAAGAGGAGATGGGGGGGTAAACTATCTCATGTAGAAGAAGCAAGGGGAAGTGGTTGCAGGGGAGGGGAAGAACAGGAAGGCAAAAAGGCAAAACCATATTCTCATTGAATTTGGCTCAAGGAGAGAATGATATACATACTAAATAGGATATCTCACCCTGCAGGAGAATCGGGGGGAGGGAATGAGAGGGGGGATGATGGAGGGGAAGGCATGCTGCGGGGAGGGGAAGTCGGAAGCACCCACTTTCAAAGAGGGACAGGATCAAAGTAGGGAATGGACCAGGTGGGGGGTGGGCTGGGTGGGAGGGAAATATAGCCAGTCTTTTACAGTATATCTACTATGGTAATGTTTTGCATAGCTATACATGTACAACATATACTGAATTGCTTATCTTCCCAGTGGGAGTGGGTGACAAGGGAGGAAGGGAATGAAACTTGAAGTTTTGAAACTAAATCTTTCAAATATATATAAATACTATTATTAATACTATTTTGAATGTAATTGGGAGATAATATGTGTAGGCATTGGGACACAGAGATTCACCTTGCCCTAATGGAAAAGTCAAAGGGGGTATGGGAGAAGACATGGGAGAGAGCAGATTGGATGAGGGGATATCCTGTGGGACTGATATTTTGGGGTGGTGATAGGGGAAAAATGGGGAAAATTTGTAACTCAAAATCTGATGGAAATGAATGATATAAACCAGAAGTTAATAAAGGTTTTGGGAAAAAAAGCACATTATTATCTCTACATTCTAGATGAGGAAACAGGCTCTACAGGATAAATTTGCCTTGTCCAAGGCCATAAAACTTTTGTCTAACCCAAATTTACCCGTGCCTCTAATACTAATATAATACAATGTAATATATCGCAATTAGCATGGTGTGACATGTTATTATATGATACAAAATAATACAGTATAAATAATGGCATTTAAGGTAATATCTGCCGTACTTCTAACAGTCAGGCTATGACATGGATTTGTCCAGGTCTTGTTCTTTAACACCAGAACTATAAAAAGGCCTGTGCTGGGGATTCTCTGGACCCACTTCCACAGCTTTGTGCTGTCCCAGCCTTTCAAAGAATGAAGAGTGACTGTTGAACTGTCAACAGGGCAGACCCAGCTGGCCTTCCCAGGGCCTGTCAGTTTCCTTTTTAGCAGCTGGTTTGGGTTGCCAAGAAATAATGCTGGGCACTTCCTATTGAGGTGACCAAGAAGCCAAGCTGCTGTGGGTCAGGACAGGTAGGGGGACTACATGGAAACTGACAGCCCTCTGTCCTGTCACACATACCAAGGGAGGTTCTTAGCTCTGGGAAGAAAGTCAGTGAGGATTGCTGAGGAAGGAGGTGATCAAGAAGCCATGGAGAGAGAAATTAAGGATGAAAGAGAGAAATTAAGGAAGAGGAGGAGAGGGAAAAAGAGAGGGAGAGAGACAGACAAACTCTAACTTCATCTCATAGAACTCTAGCATTTTAGAGCTGGAAAGGAATTTATAGTTCACTCAATATAAGATCCCACCTTGGAAAGGTATTCTAGTCACAAGACCAGCCACTCTCTGCTTAAGTATTTCCACTAACAGAGTGCTCACTCACTCCCTCTTAAAACAACCCTTTCCAGTTTTTGGAATTTGTAATTGTTTTTTTTTTTCTCTTCCCTCATATTGAACCAAAATCTGTTTTCCTATAAATTCCCCAATGGAGCTTCAAAATTCAAGCTTGATCCCTTTTCATATATTTGCAGATACCCTGAAGAAGTTACCCCCAAGTCTATTTTTCAGGCTAAGCATCTCTACCTGCCTATCTTTCCTCACATAGCACAATTTTGACATCTTTAAGCTTCATAGACCCCCCTCTTCCCCTTTCAAAGTGTCCATGGGGGGCGGAGCCAAGATGGTGGAGTAGAAACAGCTCATCCAAGCCACTCTGCCCCCAGATTCCCCCCAAACTATGTAAAAGGGGACTCTGAACAACTTCTGGAGCGCCAGCACCCACAGAACGACACAGAGAAGCTAACCTCCCGCTGAGGACAGCCCAGCAGCCCTGCAGGAAGGACCAGCACAGCACTCTGGGAGCCGGCAGCACGCAGAATGCAGGGAGCGGAGCCAAGCAGACTTGAGCCGAGGTTTTAGCCCCAGGGCGGCAGGGCCAGCAGCCGGCTGGAGAGACCCCAGAACACCAGCAGTTGTGGCGACTCCAGAATTATCAACATAGACATGCCTATGACAAAGTAAGAGGTTAGCGTCCTATGGACTTTGGGACCAGTATTTAGGGAACGGCTCCCTCCCCTGGGGGCTAGAAGCCACTGAGGAGACACGCCATTTTGTAGTTTTCAGAGGCAGCTCCAGCTCCTGGCCTGCTAATTGTAGGGAGATCCAGCGATCAGTCTTGGGGGGGTAATCGCTGTTGCTTTAACCTCCCTGGATCTGGATTGTGATCTAGGGTGGAAGTCGTGGGTGGGTTTACAGCTTGCCAGAAACGGAAGTTGCCCCCTACATGTTCAGGACGAAAATTCCTCTATCTGGCCTTAAAGCCACAGTGTGGCAACAAGCCCAAAAGTCAAGTAATTAAGTGGCAACATGCCAAGGCAAAGGAAACAGAAAAATGCAACCCTAGACACCTATTTTGGGGGCATAGAGTGGGAAAAGGACTGTGAGGTCAGAAGTCCTGCTCCAAAAGCCCCAGGGGAAAACATGAGCAGGTTGCAGGCCATAGAGGACATTAAGAAGGACTTTAAAAATCAAATAAGAGAAGTGGAGAAAAAATTGGGAAGAGAAATGAGAAGGATGCAGGAAAAGTATGAAATGAGGGTCAACAGCCTGACTGAGGAAAACAACACCTTAAAAAATAGACTAACTCAAATGGCAAAGGAGGCCCAAAAGGGCAATGAGGAGAAGAATGCCTTAAAAAGTCGAATTTGCCAGATGGAAAAAGAATCTCAAAAGTTAACTGAGGAGATTCATTCCTTCAGAGTTAGACTGGAGCAAATGGAAGCTAATGACTTTATGAGAAATCAAGATGCTGTTAAGCAGATCCAAACAAATGAAAGATTAGAAGGCAATGTGAAATATCTCATAGGAAAAACCACTGACCTGGAAAATAGATCCAGGAGAGATAATTTAAAAATTATTGGACTACCTGAAAGCCATGATCAAAGAAAGAACCTAGAAATCACCCTTCAAGAAATTCTCAAGGAAGATTGCCCTGATGTTTTAGATCCAGAGGGCAAAATGGAAGTTGAAAGAATCCATCAATCACCTCCTGAAAAAAATCCCCAAAAGAAAACTCCCAGGAATATTATAGCCAGGTTCCAGAATTCCCAGATCAAGGAGAAAATACTACAAGCAACCAGGAAGAAACAATTTCAATATTGTCAAAACACAATCAGAACAGCACAGGACCTAGCAGCTTCTACACTGAGGGATTGAAGGGCATGGAATATGATATTCCAGAGGGCAAAAGAACTGGGAATGAACCCAAGGGTCACCTACCCAGCAAAACTGAGTATTTTGTTTCAGGGGAAAATATGGTCATTCAGTGGAATAGAGGACTTTCAAGCATTCTTGAGGAAAAAACCAGAGTTGAATAGAAAATTTGACATCCAGACACAAGAAGCAAGAGATGCCTGAGAAGGTAATCAGGGAAAAGAAATCAAAAGGAACTTATCAAAGTTGAACTATTTACATTCCTATATGGAAAAGCAATAAGTGTGACTGATGATATCTTTCTCACTATGAAAATAATGGAAGAAGGGGGTGTGGTCATATGAATACATATGTGAATGTGTGTGTATATGGTTACAGTTATATAAGGATAGAGGGCATAAATTGAATTTGTTGGGAAGGGAGAATACTCAAGGGATGAAATTATGAGGTGAGAGAGGAAAGTGGCAAGAGGAGATGGGGAGAGACAGGGTAGGGTAAACTATCTCATGTAGAAGAAGCAAGGGGAAGTGGTTGCAAGGGAGGGGGAGAATAGGAAGGAAACAAAAAAGGCAAAACCACATTCTCATTGAATTTGGTTCAGGGATAGAATGACATACATCCTAAATGGGATATCTCAACCTGCAGCAGAATAGGGGGAAGGGGGATGAGAGGAGGTATGATGGATGGGAGGGCATCCTTGGGGGGAGGGGAGGTTGGAAGTACCCACTATAGAACAGTGGACCAGGTGGGGGGTGGGATGAGTGGGAGGGAATTATAAGCAGCCTTGTACAATATATCTACTATGATAATGTTTTGCATAACTAGACATGTACAACATATACTGAATTACTTATCTCCCAAGAGGAAATGGGTGACAAGGGAGGAAGGAAATGGATCTGAAATTCGAGGTCATAACATTAAATGTTTCAAATATATATAAATACTATTATTAATACTCTTTTGCCTATAATTGGGAGACAAGATGTGCAGGCATTGGGACACAAAGATTCACCTTCCTCTAATGGAAAAGTCGAAGGGGGTATGGGAGAAGGTATGGGAGAGAGCACATTGGAGGAAGCAATATCTTGTGGGACTGCTATTCTGGGAGGTTGGGTAGGGGAATAACAGAGGGAAAATGATTGTAACTCAAAATCTGGCGGAAATGAATGATGTAAAACAGAAGTTAATAAAGCATTTGT